>CACVCL010020619.1:0-79662 GCA_902729485.2 Mus minutoides | reverse complement strand
CTCCTCTCCTCTCCTCTCCTCTCCTCTCCTCTCCTCTTCTTGTCTTTCTTTATTTCTCTTCTCCTTTTTTAGAATATGTTATTATGTGATTCATTAGTACTTATTGAATTGAGAAGCTATCACATACAACATCAAGAATCAGCACAAAGAAGATGTCTCACTGCATTAAGAACATAATTGCCTCCCCAACCCTGCATCCCAGATGCTATGTTAGATTTCCCCAGTTAGTCTATGAACACAATGAGTGTTCTAACCAGAACACCAGTAGGCATTTGGTATTCACCTTGTTGTATTTGGAAATAGATGCAAAGCCTTCTGTGACACAAATGTTCCTGTTTCAAAGAACACAGCTTTGGTGTGGCACTTGTGCTTCTCTCTACCCTGAAATTTCTGAAATGAGCAATCCTGTATAAAAAGTGCCACTTCTGGTACAGTTTTGAATTCTCTGCTTTGTATAACAAGTCTTTTCTGGAATGAAAGTGCCTGAGGAAAGAGATGTTTCGGAGAAAAATCTGTTGTGTTGACTGCCTGCCAACCCTGCAGCCTGCTGTGGATGGAAACCACCCTAAGGGAGTTCTTAAGCTCACATAGAATTTTAGGTTTGAGCTCCTTGTTATAATTGATTAGACACAGGGTAGCAGTCTTCATTGATGTTAGTTAGCAGTCTATATGTTGGCCTGGTGTAAGAACTATTCCCAATTTTGATGATGATGATTATCTCTGACAGTGATAAACCAATGTAGGAAGTCTTTTTCCACTGGGAAGTTTGAATTTGAGATATGAACAGTCTTTGTATTCAGTAGAAACTTAGAGTGCAAGAGGACTCTATGTGTCTCAGTCTGCAAATAGGCTTCTTGGCAGTCAAGAAGTCATGAGACTGGTGGATAAGCAGAAGCTACATGTAATCAGAAACCCTGAGAAATACGAATGTGGGACATCACAGCACATTCAATTGTAACGGCAGGGGTAGTAATGGGTCGGGGGAACATTGAGTCACAAAAGGCAGAGCAATGTGGTCAGTGGAGCTGCACATGGAGGAAAAGGTAGATTTGCAGGGCTCAGTTGACTCCTGAATGCTCTTCCAGGCTTTTAGAATTATTTTTGTTAAAAGGAGGTCTGGTTTTATTGTGAAAATTCCCACTTTGCTTAATCCTATTCATAGATAAGATAACCCAAATAAAGTAAAAGGATTTTTTTCCTTCTCTCTAGATATTATTCCTGCACTGAAACTTTTCTCATTCTGGAGAAGCTTTCTAGAACCTTCAAAATCAACTGAAATGGTAGTCACAACAATGAGTAGCACTTTGGTGGAGGAAAGGGAAAGTGTTTTTAGACAAATGACTTCTTTTCTTTTATGACTGACTTCCCTTTGTGGATGACCAGTACCAACTCAGGCATTTGGAAAGTTTTATTTCTGACTCCACAGACATCTTAAAGATAGCAATGTCAAAACTCAAGTTCCCTGTTTAGAGTACTGAGGATTACAGAAGTCCAGTTAATTGCCCTAGTGCACTTCACTAGCATCCAGAAGTAGAGTGGTGACACTTATCAAGACAGTCTAGCTCTAAAGTGGGTGCTTTTCTTGGCACAAACCTCTTTCTGAATGGACAGGATCTCTGCAAAATTCATCCTACAAAAAAGAGACACCTAAGACAGAAAGCTGAGGAGACTCCAAGGGTGCTGAGACCCGAGCTGAGTTGGGAGCATACAGGCAGGCAGGGCATGCCACTCTTGACAGATGACTGCTATTCCATCTTGTGTGACATGATTTTGCTGAACAGGCTGCGTTTAGTAAGTTCTACAGCTCAGTCAGGTGTTTTAGTACCAGGATCAGTGTAATTTATATGTAAAAACACAATCAGTTTCCTTTGCCTTACAAGAAATCTGACAGAAAAAAAAATCTGACAGATGGCAGGTAGAATGTTTCCCAGTTGTGGTGTGGATCATGGAAAATTGGACAGGTGGTCTATATAGGTATTTCTGGCAGAAATTGTAGAAGAAGGGAGCTATACGCTGATGCCCCATCCATCCTGTTCTTCAGAATAGGCTGTCTCAGGTGGAGGGGGGCTGTTAGAGATTGACTAATAATGAAATATGCCATCTTGTTAAACAGGGATTGACAGGATTCCCATGTACCATGCAGAGGCACTGAGGTAGTTGAAGCTACTGTGTTCTATTCAGAGGTCAGGATCCTCTCCCACTCTTGAGCAGAGAGTTCTAAAATTTGGAAATTCAGGGATACAATCATACTGAAGAACACATATGGAAATATGATGGTGATTCTTATAAGAGAGATGGGCTGTGTTCTAGGTGCCTAGAAGAACTCTTTAGACTGGCAGATAAAAAAACATAAAACTTCAAGAGAGAGAACACTTTATACATAAGGGAGGTTTTCCAGCTGGGATGTAGTGTAAAATCAGTGGTCCAGATTCAATGAAAGATTTGCCTTTTCAAGCCTTTAGCATCTCCCGGCCTCAGTCATCGATGGATATTTATCATGAAACAGTGACCAGGATCCAAAAATGGAAGTCTTTATCAATAGAGTTATGGGAAACCAAGAAGCTAGGGTAGGAGACTGTGGTGACAGTGCTAATGTGGCTACTAAGGAGAGCTCCCTTAGAGTTCATGAGGGACATAGACTAATCATTGATGCTCTTGCTATCCTCACCTCAACCCTGCTATATATTAGAAAATTCACTTTCCAGACCTCTATAGGGAAGCCTCTTATTGTTGTTTTCTATTCTAGATAATTGCTTATTGGCCTGTGTGAACACTAACATTCCTTCCAATGGACTAAGTTAAAAATGAGGCCATTATGTTTAAGGTTTTTGATATTAAAGAGACTCAAATGTCTTTTTTCCTATCCTTTTAAACATTGATTCAGAAGAGAAAAACACCTGGGCAGACTGTTGCCCTGAAAGCTTTTTCCTTTTAGTTAGGTTTGAACCATAATCTTGTCTAACTTCTATGGAGTTAAACAATGAATGTGCTACAACGAAGTTATAGTTCTCTAGATTCTGCTTGCCTTCTAGTATATTTTGCAGGACTCTTAAATGCAGTGGCAGGGCACATTCTGTTAACATGGCAGGTTCTTTCATCATTAGAGACCCACTAGGCTTCAACTGGTAGGAATGCAGTGGTTCCATTTGTCTTTAAAATGATCTCTGAGGCACTTATGTAGGTATAGAGGCAGAAGAGACTGACTAAAACCAGAGAATGTGGCCATCTCAAAAACTGCCCTTGCTTCAAAGTTTCTAGGAGTAACTCCACATAGCCATACACTAGAGAAGAAAAGGAAGACAGTGGGTGAGTCTGAGTTTCTTAAACAACATGAAAGGGTGCACACTATTTTTTAAACACCATGAATCAAGTGCGCACTCTTGCTGAGACCACAAAATATAGTTTGCAACCTATTTCCTACAGAAAAAAAATAGTGAAAAAGCAAGCAAGCTTTTTAGCTGTTTAGTCTAGAAAATGAACTAATTCCCAACAGACTTTGCTGTCAGCACTAGCTAACAGACATAGCTTTAATAGAAAGGAGACACACAGGATGAGGAAAAGTATTAGACTTATCCCAACCAGCCCATTTCTTTTCTGTCAGTTTTAAAAAGGAAAATGCCATATGGTTCCATAAGATAGAACATCTTTAGAGGTGATATATATTCTCTTTTTTGATAGAATTGATTTTTAAAATTTGTTTGTGCTTTGATCCCCAAATAACTGATCCTGTATGAATATGAAGCCAGAGTGCTGGTGCTGGCAGACAGAGGATTTAACTGAAGGGAACGTAAAGCAAATCCCACTAATAGCTTACATTAGAATTTTTCTCTGAATATAAAAATATAAATATTACTTTAAGGACAGTTCCAGCAACACGTTTTTTGTTGAGCGTTTATGTAAAATAAAAATATGAGGCTGTGGCAAGGCAGTGAAGTGAATCTCTTCCTTGACACCCCAGCTCAAGGGACAATACTGGTGGGCTTGCAGCCTCCATACAGAGATAAATCTTTCACTGAGCAACAAGGTCTCCTCCAAATAGTTCACTAGATCCATCAGGCCCACCCTGGTGCTGCAGGAGCCCACAAAAATCAAAAGAGCCCCCCAAAAATCAAAAGAATTTGATCCTGAGAGTTACCTGGTGGTGGACATGTGTAGCGATCAGCAGCAGGTTAGAGAGGGGAGGAACTAGGGAGAGAGTTTCAAGAATCTGTGGGTGAAGTGGTGAGGAGTGGACAAGCACCTCTTTTATTCACATGTCCCTTTGTCCCTTCCTTTGTCACTTAGATCAATTAAAGAAAGTTCAAGGTGGTAGTTGTGAGGCACTAAATTTCCAGTACTCGGATCCCACTCACCATGAAGTCTGGGCTACTCCACAGATCTGAGTCCCATTTAAAGATCTGCCTTTCAGTGTGATGAGGTACCAGGTTAGACAAAGAAAAGAGAAGTATGCGAAGCAATTGTCGGTCTTGGGAAAGCACTCACCACTAGAAAACTGGCTGAACACACCTCAACAAACACTCGAACTTTACTTGTGAGGTGAATTCTCAGTTCTCAAATTGAGAATCTGAGAATGTAAATTTTTCTGTGTTTAGCAGTTTGAGGACATCTAGCAAACAGCAGCAGAAGAGACTCACTTTAAAAAACATTTTGATTGAAAATGGACTCCTTTCTCATACAATATATTGATTACTTTCCCTTTTCTCCTCCCAGTTGTCCTACCCCCAAGACCTACTCATGCTCCATTTCCCTTCAGAAAAGAGCAGGCCTCTGAGAGTAGACAGGCAAACAGGACCAAATAAGATATAAGACAAGACAAGACAAGACAAGACAAGACAAGACAAGAGCCCTTATACAGAGATTAGACAAGGAAACTCAACAGGAGCAGGAAAAGGGTCCCAAGGTCAGGCTAAAGAGAAAGAGATAGTAGAGCTCCTACCTCACTTTTCACCTGTAAGATGTCCATGGTCCTTTGCCAATGTGTTTTTGCCATTTGAAGGGTCAATGTCAGGGGCTCTCAGACCGGAATTTGTTGGAGTTTTCATGAATTAGTGAATAGAAAACCTGACCTAGAAGGAAATAGACTTGAAAGCTGTTTTTCCCCCCCTAGAGCTCCAGGGTGCTCACAGAGCACCAGAAGCTCACTTTGGGACTATGCTGAGTGCCGTGAACATGTGAACAGGCTACTGATGCTGTCAAAAGAGGACAGGTTTTTAGTCAGGATTGACTGAGTTTCTGTGAGCTGCTCAACACAACATGACATTTTGTTCCTATTAATTGTCCAGTGTAGTAGCCACATCCTTTCTCTTGTGCTCCTGCTTTCCTATTTGTCCAAATCTGCATGGCAGAAACATGTCTTCAGTGATGGATGTCTCCATACCTTACGTATATTATTTTTGAAGAGAACCAAGAGTGGTCATTTGAAATGAATCCATTTAACAGACATTTGGTGTGGCATTAAACATAGTTCGTTTCTGGCCCAGAGAGCTACAATCACAGAAGCTAGGAAGGTTCTGGGACCTTGATTCCAGTTCCAGTTCCAGATGTAGGTAGTTTGAAGCCCAGCAGATGGCGACCATAGCTCAGAGATGAAACCCAAGTGCAAGCCTGAGTGGTTTAGGCATTATAATGCATTATTTATGAGTGGAAATTAGCTTTGAAATCTTGGTAGTTTGCTCTTAGCAATATAGGCAGTAAACATGTTTTTTTTTTAATACAATGTAACAAATAGTCTTTCTAACTAATTACATAAATTGTGATGTCTGCTGTCTGGTACTTTAGAGTTATATGTATTTGGTTTTATTATTATGATTATTAGTATTAAAAATACTCTCCCTTTACAGAGAAAAATGTTCTTGTGCTTTGGGGAGTCTTGAGAAAAAAACGTAAAAGGTGAAAGGCCCGATGTGAAGGTATATCTACCTGCAGATTCTTTATTGTTACTTAAAAGATATTTTTCAGCACTCGCCAGAATCCTTGTTATACCAGCCTCGGAAGAAGGAGTAGTAGAAAGAACCCTGCATTTTGGCACCAGGCAGATTTGAATTTTAGTTCTTTTTTGGCCCCTTGAAAATGATGTGATTCTGGGTGAGTTATTTAAATTTTATGAATGTTAGAGTTTTAATCTCTAAAATGGGTATATGTACCCATTTGCGTTTTAGGGGTATTTATAGGTGTATCATAAATTCAATTGTATACATTCAAGAAATAATAGATCCACACCTATTCTGAACATACTTCTGGGCTTAAAGATATTTCAGATAGCCTTTGTTTGTGTTGGCTCTGAGAGAATTTCAAGTGAGAAGTTACCTGAAGTAAATACTTACATATCAATTGGAAAAAGATGAATAGAGAAAGACTTATATTTTCTTATGCAAGGCACTTTCAGCCTTATAAATGACAGGTGAGCATGGGTGACAGGCACCACAAGTTATTTTGTCTCTAAAAATATGAATCGTGTCAACATAATATCACAAATAAAACCAACAAGCAGTTTTATTTACAACCTCTGTTAGCATAGCAGATATGTTTTGCTCCAGGGTAGAATAGCCATCGGTATAACTCAGGAACATTGGCTTCCTCAAATCTAGACTGTGAGTGGCTCTACTGTTTACCTACTCCACCAAAAAAAAAAAAAAAAAAAAAAAAAAAAAGTGTTTTTGAGGGTTAAATGAACTATCACCAAAGTCTCTAGGGCTGTTGCTATGGCTTTTTGTGATGCTGTCATATATGTCTAAGTCACTGTAGTTAGGCTGAGAGACTTGGAGTTAGAGAATCTAGAACAGATTATTGTTGTACCATTTAATGCCCATGCACTTTTGGTAAATTGTACTCTGAGTAATTTAGAGTTGTAGATTCAGGGGCTGAAAATGTTTTGCCAAAGAAAGCCATGCCAAAGAAATCCTGAGATGGCTGCTTAGAGAAGATCAATTGTGGAGGAAGGGGGCAATGAGGTCCTTGTTTGTTGCATCAGGAAGATGTAACAGTTAAGCCTCATTTCTACAATAAGAAAATTTGAAGGGAAAGTCGTGTATTCTAAAGTAAACCAGGGAACCACGAAAAGAGCTAGGCCATTGTCAGAGACAGTGTCAAGGGAAAACTGTCAGAGGAGGAATCTAGATGTTACCCAAAATTGAGGCTTGGGCAAAAGTCACCACATAGCTGCCTCTTTTGGCAGTCTTCTGTGGGAGCTGAAGAGCAAGAGCCTATGGAACTGTAGGCACAATCGTTTTACTTGGAGTTTAGTTGATTGCTGTTATTTATGATTTCTAAAATTTAATTTTTCATATTGAGCTAAGTCTTCAATTAGATTTCTGACACTTCAGATATTTCTAGGAGAGGTAGAGGTAGCAACATTGATATTGATTGTCACATGCCACACCTGTCTACATGCTTATAAAGAACAAAGTGACATACATATGCTTGTTGTGAACATGATGATAACTGTTATCATGTCTTAGTTATATCCTGTTGCTCTGACAAAATACCTTTTAAGTGATAAGATATGGAGATTCCAAGGAAAAAAGAATTTATCTTGGCTTACAGCTTCTAGTGGATACAACCCGTCATGGTGGGAAGGCATGGCTGCTGGAGTAGGAAGTTGGCTAGACATCTGACATACAAACACAAAAAGCAGAGAGCGAACAGGAAATAGTGTTTGGCTCCTAGAACCTTAAGACCTGTCTCCAATATGACCTACTTCCTCCGGTGAGGCTCCTATTCTTGAAAATTCCACAAGTTTCCCAAATACCACCACCAGGTGGGGACCAAAGATTCAGACATGTGAACCTACAAGGAACCATTGTACAGGACTTTTCTCCAAGTTAAAACATTTCATCCCAGATGGCTAGTCATGGTTCAGGAAGTTTAAACATGAAACATTCTATGCTGGAGGGAGGCTACATAAGACTCAGGAAGTCCATGAAACTTAGCAGAACCACAAAGTCCCTCCCTATTGAAGGTGATAAGTAAAGTAAGGACTGTTGTTGTTATGCTTGCAAGTTGTGTAGAGAGGTCCAGAGTTGCACTTTTTTTTCTTGAGCGTTGCCCATGCCACCTACAGTGGGCTTCTTGATGATGCAGTTGCCTTTGAGTTATTCATGCTCCGTAAGTAACCCTTCCTTATACTCATAACTAACCCCCACCCCAAACTCACTGGTCCTCTAAGTTGGACTTTAGTGCAATCATTTCTTTGGTTTGGTTTGTGGAAATGGTTCTCATCCTTCCTAATGCTGCCACCCTTTAATACAGTTTCTCACATTGTGGTGATCACTAGCCATAAAATTATTTCTGTTGCTATTTTATTACTGTAACTTTGCTACTGTTATGAACCACAATTGGTATACAGGTTATCTGATATGTGACCCTTTTGAAAGAGTTGTTCAATCCCCAAAGGGGTGGTGAACTATAGGTTGAGAACTGCTGGTCTGTGGTCTGTGCCCTATTTAGGGTGAGTAGATATTTGTCTAGAAAAAGTCAGTCAGACAGAAAAGACATTTCATATTCAAACTGTAACAGATCACTGGGTCTTGAGTGCCAGTGCTGAAGTGTACACAAAACACCACTTAGAAATAAGTTGTCTTTTGGTTTAGGTATTGCTTTAGCCACTCACTGGTAGTCGGTAGTAGCTCAGAGAAAACCAAATTTGGGTGATAGAGCAAAGAAAAGGAAAGAGAAAAAGAAAGGAAAGTAAAGGAAAGAAAAGAAAGAAAACAAAGAAAAGAAAGAAAAGAAAGAAAGAAAAGGAAGAAAAGAAAAGAAAAGAAAAGAAAAGAAAAGAAAAGAAAAGAAAAGAAAAAAAGAGGCCAGGCATGGTGGCACATGCCTTTAATTCCAGCACTTGGGAGACAGAGGCAGGCAAATTTCTGAGATTGAGGCCAGCCTGGTCTACAGAGTGAGTTCCAGGACAGCCAGGGCTACACAGAGAAACCCTGTCTCGAACAAACAAACAAACAAACAAACAACCCAAACACAACACAAAACAAAACAAAACAAAGAAAAAAAAGAAAAAAGAAAAAAAAAAGATAGTAATTAGCAGGAACGACATCAATTCCATGTTCAAGAAAATATCATCAGGGCTGTAATAAAGCTTTAATAAAGGAATGTTACAGGAAATGGGAACCTGGAGACCCACAGAGAGTTCACAGAGAGGTAGTTATCCTAGGCCAGCAGGTCTGTTTGTTATAGCTCTCAGCAGCTCTCTCAAGTTCTGGGGCAGGCAGGGTTCCAACTTTGTTTAAACAAAAAAGAGAGGGGAGAAGTGGGTGGGACTTCCCAAATCTGTTTGTTTGCTCAAGAAATACTCTTTAACTAGCAGTTTTGCATCAAAGCTCTGTATTGGTGATAAGATACTGATCAATAGTAGGTATAGTAACTCTATAAAAAAACCAGTGTCATTCTACCTGTATTCTAGTAACACAGCTTAGAAATCAGTAAGCCTAAGTTTTATAAATAGTTTCCATTTTTTTGTGTCTGTATTTATACTTCTATATACACCATGAAACATAGCAAACTTCTTTCTCATAAGAAATTATGTTAAAACATGAACTAACTAGTACCCCCAGAGCTCATGTCTCTAGTTGCATATATAGAAGAAGATGGCCTAGTTGGCCATCACTGGGAAGAGAGGCTCCTTGGTCATGCAAACTTTATATGCCCCAGTACAGGGGAATGCCAGGGCCAATAGGGGGAGTGAGTGGGGTGTGTAGGGGAGCAGGGTGGGGGATGGGGGAGGGTTTAGGGGATTTTTGGGAGAACATGTGAAATGTAAATGAAGAAAATATCTAATAAAAAATGGAAAAAAAGAAATTATGTTAAATAAATAAAAATGGAACATATGAAAAGAAGAAGAGTTGTACCCTGTAAAATAATGAGAGGATTCTCATTATTGCAAAGACAGTAATTTCCCTTAGAGCTAAGAATCTTATAGGTTAAGAAATATATAGAAAATGTTTAACAATATTTTCAAAAGACAGACTAAATAAATCTGAATCCTTAAGACTTAACAAAAGCATTATAATAACAAAAGAAATTAATATTGAATTTATTATGGACAGTTGAATACTAGTGTTAAGTGGAATTTATAGTATTTTTCAGCGGTATAAAGAGAATTACATAGTTCTTTGAAAATCTGCCTAAATTTATGAAGGAATGAGATAGCGCATGAAATCCATCTTTGATTGTAACAGAAGAAATATTTAAAATAAAATAAAATATAGAAAAGTAAATATATGTCATTCATAACTAATAAAGACTTACTAATTGGATATATAAGGAGTAAGCAGCTTTTAAATAGTAATATTTAACAGATGTAAAATGTTTATATATCTCCTTAGCTTTTCCAACCTCTCCCATCTTCAAACTTAAAGTATGGTCCTCCTGCAAACAGTGTTGGCATCAACTGGATCTTGTTAGACATGCAAGATCCCAGGCTTAACCTTATATCTTTTTTTTTTTTCTTCTTTTCCTGTCAGGACTTTACCTATGCGATGAGTCAGAGTCATTATTCTATGTGCTTATTCCTGCAATACTTTATGCTAATAACCTTTTAAGAAAGCTAAGGTATAAAATAACTTAACAAATTGTCAAAGGTCGTGGAGTCACAGAAGAAAGATGGATCTAAACTCCAAGTCACTTAAGTAGAGTCTATTTCATTCATCTGTTTGACACATATTCATGTATATGCACACATGTATGCACATGCGCATGTGCACCCACATTGTAGCATGTATGCAAAATATAAATACTGTTTTAGTCAGGATGTGGTAGTTTGAATGAGAATATTTATTCTCATTCTTTTTTTGAATTTATATTTGAATGTTTGGTGCCTAGTTATGGAACTGTTTAGGAAGGATTACAAATTGTGGCCTTATTGGAGATGGTGTGTCACTATCAGTAGGCTCTGAGGTTTCAAAAAGCCCAAACCCAGTTAGTACTCTTTGTTTCCCACTTACAGATAAGGATGCAAGCTCTTATCTACTGCTTCAGCACTATGCCTGTTGGCTTTCTGTTATGCTCTCCACTGAATACATGGACATTAACCCTCTGCAATTATGAACACAGAATTAAACATTAGGTAGCCTTGTTTATGGTGTTTAGTCACAGTAATAGATAACACAAGAGAAAAATAAGAACATACTATGGAAAAGTAAAATACAATTTCTTTTTTTTAAAACTTTTTCCAATTTTTTATTAGGTATTTTCTTCATTTACATTTCAAATGCTATTCCGAAAGTCCCCTATATCTGAAAGAAAATAATATACGAGGCCTATGGTTTAAACAGCAGTTGCTGAAGAAGACTTGCCTGAGACAGGTACAGGCAAGTAAACAAAGTTGTTGATTCACTCCAGTACTGACCGGTTGTAGAGATAGAAAAGGTATGCAAAGAGAGTAATGGGCCATTTGGCCTGGCCTCCGCTGACTCAGGAAAACCCCCTGCGGGATAGCTGCTACCTGGGGGCTCTTGCTGATGTTTGAACTAGCCGATTGTGTGAAACCCCGCCAATTCCCCTATCCCCTACCCCAATTTTCCCAACCCCCCACCCCATTCACTATATAAACTTCTAGTTTGCAAGCCTCAGGGTCAACTCTTCTACCTCTTGCATGGGGAGTGTGTCGGGCCCACGGAGCTCCGTGAAATAAACACCTCGTGTACATTGCATCAAGACGGTCTTTTGTGATTCGTCGGGTGTGCAAACTCCTGAGACTCGAGTGGAAGGTCCCCTCCGTGGACCTTACATATCCTCCCCCACCCTGTTCCCCTACCCACCCACTCCCACTTTTTGGCCCTGGTGTTCCCCTGTACTGGGCATATAAAGTTTTTAATACCAAGGGGCCTCTCTTCCCAATGATGGCCGACTAGGCCATCTTCTGCTACATATGCAGCTAGAGACACAAGCTCTGGGGGTCCTGGTTAGTTCATATTGTTGTTCCACCTATAGGGTTGCAGACCCCTTCAGCTCCATATAAAACTACTCAATTCTATATAATGTTTCAACTACCCTTTCTCCATTTAAAAAGAAATAATTCAAGGAAATATTTGAAGATAAAGCAAACAGATGGTATACTGGTTAGTTTTGTGTGTGTGTGTGTGTGTGTGTGTGTGTGTGTGTGTGTGTGTGTGTGTGTGTGTGAAGTTGACATGAGATTATCTGGGGACAGGAACTTAAATCAAGAAAACACTCCCATGAAACTGGCCTTTAGGCAAGTGAGTGAGGGTATTTTCATGGTTATCCATTGATGTGGGAGGGTGTGCTAGACTGTTGTATGTGGTGTCACTTCTGGACACCTGGGACTATGTGGCCCTAGGAATATTAAAAAGATATTAAGTAGCAAGTCAGCTAGTTACATTTTTCCATGGTCTCTGCTTCAGTTCCTGCCTCCAGGTTCCTGCTTTGAGTTTCTGCTCTGACTTTATGATATGCTATTGGGTGAAATAAATCTTTCCCATTCCAAGTTGCTTTTAGTCATGCTGTTTTTATCACATAGCAATAGAAAGCACACTAAAGCAGGTATGCAGACATGTATTTCCCCTCACATCACTAATGCAAAAAAAAAATTCAATGTACAATGTTAATAGGTAATCAAGCAACTGTTACTGTGCATGCTGTCACAAGGCAAATATCTTGCAGTAGCTTCCTTCTGCTTCCTAGAGAAGATCTGAACTCTGCATCCAGTATCCACCTCCCTTCTAAATGCTGCTCCTCTCTCTACACAGCAGGCTGCTTCCACCAGCTTAGGCACCGCTATTCTTCCTGTCCTTTTTCTGATTGAATATTTATGTGTAGGCATTAACCACAGTAGAGTACAGTGGTGCTCTGTGTGTTGATCTTTGTGATATGCTTATAATATCTTTTCTTGGCTTCAGGAAAGTGTCTCACTATATATAATTGCTTGCTATATAATTCTGACAACCCAACTTTTCTCTTGAAACCCACAGATAAAACTGGGTGGACTGGCACAGTTTGATAATCCCGGCGCTCTTATAGGGAGGCAGGGGGCAGGGGGCAGGGGGCAGGGGGCAGGGGGCAGGAGGCAGGGGGCAGGAGGCAGGAGGCAGGAGGCAGGAGGCAGGAGGCAGGAGGCAGGAGGCAGGAGGCAGGAGGCAGGAGGTGCAGACAGGTAAATTGTTGTAATCCCAGAGACTTGAGTATGCAGTATAGCAGAAAGAATAACAAAGACAGGGGAAGGCAAAACCCAACTCCAGAAAGCTGTCTTGTAACTTCAACATGTATACTGGGTGTGACATTTCTGTGCTTTCATTACTAAATGATTAAATAAGTAAATAGATACATATATAAATAAGTAAACAACAGCTTTCAGTGTTTTTCTTTACATTGTACAGTGGAGCATGAAAATATTCCATGAGCTGGCCTGCCTGCCTCAGCAGCCTCATCCCCTGGGACTATATGCTTTTAGTGCTAAATGCTCTGACCAACGGCATCCTGGATAAACAGAGCTACATTGCAATTCTGAATGCATTCTGAACAGAGACTTTACGTTCTGCTTACATTTTCCATGATCACATCTCATTCAAGCATACACCTCCTCTTCTTTGATTTTTTTTCTCTCTCACGCATCCCCTGCACGTTGCTCTGACTCTGTTCCCATGTGTCATGACACTTTTTACATTAGCTTTTACTCCTCTTCAGTTCCATGTTTTTCTCCTTTTGTCGATTTTGAGTTAGTTGGGCATGACTGGCTTTAAGAAATCTTTGTTCACTTTTAGGACCCAACTGTTATTTGATACACAAAGTGACATTAATCACAGCTTGTGTAAAGAAAGCAAGCATGACAGTATTTGTCTCTGTTGCAATTTTTAATGTTCTTTATCAAGATGAGTTCCACCTTTCCTAGTCTTCGTCCCAGTGACTGGAGATCACATCTATGAATCTTACTCTTATTTTTCTCAACTTTGAGCTCTTGGACCTCAACCCAGGACATGTTAACATTTTCATCTTAGCTGAATATAGTGTTGTATTCCTGTAATCTCATCTACTCAGGAGGCTGAAGATTAGCACTTGAACTGAGCTATTGCACCAGAGTGAGTCTTCATTTCAAGCATTAATAATAACAAATGAACTAAGAAAGATGTTCCCAAATATTACATATTTATACAGGAATTCCTTTTTTTTGTTTTGTTTTTCTTCATTTATTTGTTTATTTCTTTCCATCCTGATTGCTGACCCCCTCCTCCCGGTCCCCTCTCACACAGTTCCTCCCCACTCCCCTTCTTTTCTGAGAGAATGGAGACCCACCCTGGGTATTTCCCCACTCTGGCACATCAAGTCTATGCAGGGCTAGATGCACTTCCTCACCCACATAAGCTGCTGATTTCCATCCATTCTTCTGTCATTCTGGACCTCTCTCCTGACTTCCCACACCTGATTCTGAACATGCCCTCATTCCCTTCCTCATCCCCTCCTCCCATCTGGTTCTCTACCTCTATCTGCCTTCTCTGGCTATTTTAACCGTTTCATGTCTCATTGAGGCCAGACAAGATAGCCCCAGTTAGGGGAACAGGCTCCACAGACATGCAACAGCTTTAGGGACAGACCCCATTCTGTTTGTTTAGGGGCACGCAGCATATGAAGACTAAGCTGCACATCTGCTACATATGTGTGTGGGCTCTAGGTCCAACCCACATAACACATATGCTCTTTGGTTGGTGGTTTAGTCTCTCTCTCTCTCTCTCTCTCTCTCTCTCTCTCTCTCTCTCTCTGTCTCTCTCCCCTCCCATGGTCCAAGTTAGTTGACTCTGATGGTCTTCCTGTAAAATTCCGATTCCCTCCTGGACGCTTAATCCTTTCCATAACTCTTTCATAAGATTCCCTAAGCTCCATCCAGTTTTTGGCTATGGGTCTCTGTGTTTCAGTCAGCTGCTGGGTGGAGCCACTCAAGGACAGTTATGCTAGGCTCTTGTCTGCAAGCATAACAAGAGTGTCATTGATAGTGTCTGGGATTGGCGCTTGCCCATGGGATGGGTCTCAAGTTGGGCTAGTTACTGTCCATTCCCTCTATCTCTGCTTCATCTTTGTCCCTGCGTTTCTTATAGATAGGACAAATTTTGAGTCAGAAGGTTTGTGGGTGGTGTTAAGTCCTACTCCTTCTCCTGGGCGACCTACTTTACATGAGGTGGTTCCTTCAGGTTCTATATCCCCACTGCTAGGAGTCTCAGCTAAAGTCACTCCCATAGACTCTTGGAACCTCTCCTGTCCCATTATTTGGTACATCCTCAAGATGTTCCCACTTCCTCGCCCCCATCAGCTGCTGATTTCCATCCATTCTTCTGGCATTCTGGACCTCTCTCCTGACTTCCCACACCTGATTCTGAACATGCCCTCATTCCCTTCCTCATCCCCTCCTCCCATCCGGTTCTCTACCTCTATCTGCCTTCTCTGGCTATTTTATCCCCTCTTCTAAGTGGTATTCAAGCATCTTCCCTTTGGCCTTTCTACTTAATACAAGCATTCTCGAAGGAGTAAAAATTGTATAAAACTTGTAAAAATTTAACATCTTAGTAAGTCCAAGTTCCATAATCTAAGCATTTTAGTAAATTAGACATGCACACACCCATCTTTACATTATGTTCTCTTGTGTTATTTTTTAAATGTACATTTATTTATAGGGAACCTCCTATGTGCAGATAAACAAGGGGAGACATGATTGTAAACATTGATCAGCAGGAAAATTCTACCCCAGAAGGGTGTCTGTCCTTTTGACCAGATAACCAGTAAAGCTGTTACAAAGCAAGTGCCAGGGAGTTGGCTTTTGAGGGAAGAGAGATTCAGGAAAGGATTTGAAGTGAAAATGAAAATGTTTTTTACAACCATTCAGATGGTACCTATGGACATTTCTAGAATTGTATAATTCCCTCAAAAACCTACTTGCCTGTAAATCAGGTCCAGTTTGAGCAAATATTGCATTCACTTGGCCTATGAGTCTACCGTGTGTTATGCTGTGTAACCTATAAAAGTGGCAGGAGAGGCCCAGAGAAATAGCAAAAGTGTGAAAGGTGAAATGCCCATCATTCATGTCTTCTGTGGCGAGAGATGGAGGGAAGGAAGTAGGAAGAGAGACATAGAGAGACACAGAGAGACAAATAGACACTAGACACACACACACAAAGAGAAAGAGAGACAGAGACAATGACAAATATGCAGACACAAAAATACAGAGACAGAGACAAGAGAAACACAGAGAGACAAATACTCTCATACACACATACAGGGGATGGGCAGGAGAAGAAGGGATTAAGGGAAAGAAGGAGAGAGAAAGTGAGACAGAGAGGGAGAGAGGGAGGGAGAGAGAGAGAAAGAGAGAGTGAGAGAGTGAGAGAGAGAGAGAGAGAGAGAGAGAGAGAGAGAGCACCAGACTTTTTCTGGGTAATTGAGAAGTAGAGACCCTTTAAAAGGGAAAATGTGTCCAGTTTTTCTGCTGTTGTCCCCTAGCCCTGCTGCTGCTCTGACTTGGCTTATAAGTGGACTCCATGACCAGGGTAGATGTATATTATTTTTTAGGTAATTATACCTTGTTGTTGTTTGTTTTTTTATTTGTTTTCAAAGCAGGGCTTCTCTGCATAGCTTTGATTGTCCTGGAACTCACTCTGTACACCAGGCTGGCCTTGAACTCAAAGATCCATCTGCCTCTGCCTCTCAAGCACTGGGATTAAAGGCATGTACCACCACTGTCCAGCTGTTCAATGTAGTTTTTAATATTTATTTCCAGGGTATTTAAAATCTGCTTTATTTAAATTAGAGATTAGCACAGATATTTCCAGAAAGTGCAATTTCTATGATTGTTAAGAGCAAACATGCTGGGTTAGAGAATTTTTTCAGGGGACAGGAGTTGTTGTCACCGAAAACGATCTGTGTCTACTGGCTTGCCAGCACATCCTCATATGGACTCTTGTAGAAGTGGGGCTCTGGAATGTATAGACAAGAATTTGTGGTTGAATGAGGACTGTTGATACTTTGTAACTTTCATGAATCTCAGATTTCTCATTCCTGTGAAAGGACAATTATAATGTTCATCTGTCAGTCTTGTAATAGAGCTTAGAATTTAGATATATGAAAGGACTATTTTAGTAGTTGGTAAATCAGGACTATGAAATGCCACACAAAAGACAAGGTCACATGGATGCTTAGAGGTGATGATTTTAAATATCAGCTAAAATTTGCTTCCTGTCTCCAAGTTGATGCTGATCAAAGTTTTATTCTAGCATCTAGAGTGATCATCTGATATCCTTTCCTACTAATTTAGGAATTGACTCTCTTGGCTATAAATTTTGTGTGAGCTCAGGGAACACCATTGAAGATGAGAGTCTCCCTCAACATCTGTAGCAAAGCTGTTATAATAAAAATTAAATATATTTTAAGGATTGAAAAACAATTTATGAGTATGATTATTTTGTTTAAAGGCATGCATGTGTACCATATATGTACATGTATGCTGCAGATCAGAAGAGGGTGTCAGGACTCCTGGAACTGGGTTTGTGGAGGTTTGTGAGATACAATGTGAGTCTTAAGACTCAATCCTGGGTCCTTCACAAGATCAGTAAGTACTCTTAATAGTGGAGCCACCTCTTCATTCCCACTAAGGAGTAGTTTTAAGTGCCTACTCTGTTTCAGTCTCTAGGTGAAATATAACCCTCTTTAATCTTCATAACAATGCTATTTAGTAGTTAATATTATAACTGTTCTATAACCAAGGAATGCAGCTTAGAAAGGTGAAATTTCCAGCCCATTCACTGTCTATCCTCAATATTACAGTTTTAAGTTGTAAAGAAGAGACTTTAACTCAACCCCTGAAATTTGGAAAATGAGTATAAATAGCCTGTGATGTAAATATCCTTAACTTTGTTAATTTATGAGAACTTGGCAGGATCTAGCATCACTGAAACAAATATGTTTCTAGGGGATTATCTAATCTGAGGAGGGACAGACTCAATCCAAATCTGAATAGCACTAGTCCATGGTCTATGAACTGGTTAGGAAGAAAGATGCTTTAATAGCTTAGATTGAGTTGACATGCACATCAATTATTCTTTGCTTCCTAATTGGATGCAATTTCAGCAACTTTCAAAAACTCCTTCCCCTATGATTTCCTACCATAAAGGGCTGTACCATCAAACTGTAAACCAGAATAAAACCTTGCACCCTTAAGTTGCTGTTGATAGGTGTTTTACCTCATGACAAAGTCACACATAGTGTGTCTGTTCCCCGAGAGGCACACCATCTGCCACCAGCTTTATGTTTCATATGTTCTGCTGGAAGAAAACACACCCTCCCCTAGGACCTTTGAGATCAATAAAGGATATTATAAATTTTTTCAGCAGCCTCCTTCAGAATTCCTAAATTCTATAAAGCAGTGTTTATCTATAGGAGAAGAGTCTTTTTCTCCAGTAGACAAAAATATCACCATTTGAACATTGGAGTAGCGGGAAAACTAAGCCTATTGTCACTACCATGACAAGTGTTGCAGTCCCAGTATGGAAGCAATGTTATGGTTGACTCACCATGATGTTTCCATTAGTGTTACCATAGCAGCAGTTATCTGTAACAAACATGGATTCAATAGTGGTTTGAAAAACAACCTGCCACTTTTTTTATAAGGTAGGCTCAGTGTTAAATTGTATGATGAATCCTGGACCCTGTGTTGATGTCCATGGCCATTCGATGTGCTTCTATCTCTTAATTATAGATAACTAGATGAAATTGTTGCTGCTGTAGATGCAAATGCTGTTAGCACAATTCTTCATGTTTTAACTCATAAAATTTCTACTTTCTTTTTTTTCCATTTTTTATTAGATATTTTCTTCATTTACATTTCAAAAGTTATCCCAAAAGTCCCCTATACCCTCCCCTATCTCCTGCCTTGCTCCCCTACTCCCCACCTACTCCCACACCTTGGCCCTGGTGTTCCCCTATACTGGGGCATATAAAGTTTGCATGACCAAAGGGCCTCTCTTCCCAATGATGGCCAACTAGGCCATCTTCTGCTACATATGCAGCTAGAGACAGGAGCTCTGGGAGTAAGAGTTAGTTCATATTGTTCTTCCACCTATAGGGTTGGAGACCCCGTCAGCTCCTTAGGTACTTTTTCTAGCTCCTCCCTTGGGAACCCTGTGTTCTATCTAATAGCTGACTGTGAGCATCCACTTCTGTGTTTGTCAGGCACTGGCATAGCCACAAGAGACAGCTATATCAGGGCCCTTTCAGCAATACCTTGCAGGCGTATGCAATAGTGTCTGCTTTTGGTGGCTGATAAAAGGATGGATCCCTGGCTGCAGCAGTCAGTGGTTGATCCATCCTTTTGTCTCAGCTCCACACTTGATCTCTGTAACTCCTTCAATGAGTACTTTGTTCCTAATTCTAAGAAGGGGCAAAGTGTCCACACTTTGATCTTCATTCTTCTTGAGTTTCATGTGTTTAGCCAATTGTATCTTGGGTAATCTAGGTTTCTGGGCTAATATCCACTTATCAGTGAGTACATGTTATGTGAGCTCTTTTGTGATTTGATTACCTCACTCAGGATGATACCCTTCAGATCCATCCATTTGCCTAGGAATTTCATAAATTCATTGTTTTTAATAGCTGAGTAGTACTCCATTGTGTAAATATACCATATTTTCTGTATCCATTCCTCTGTTGAGGGATACCTGGGTTCTCTCCAGCTTCTGGCTATTATAAATAAGGCTGCTATGAACATAGTGGAGCATGTGTCCTTATTACCAGTTGGAACATCTTCTGGATATATGCCCAGGAGAAGTATTACAGGATCCTCTGGTAGTACTATGTCTAATTTTCTGAGGAACCACCAGACTGATTTCCAGAGTGGTTGTACAAGCTTGCAATCCCACCAACAATGGAGTAGTGTTCCTCTTTCTCCACATCCACTCCAGCATCTGCTGTCACTTGAATTTTTGATCTTAGCCATTCTGACTGGTGTGAGGTGGAATCTCAGGGTTGTTTTGATTTGCATTTCCGAGATGATTAAGGATGTTGAACACTTTTTCAGGTGCTTCTCGGCCATTCGGTATTCCTCATTTGAGGATTCTTTGTTTAGCTCTGTGCATTACTTTTTAATGGGGTTATTTGATTTTCTAGTGTCCACCTTCTTGAGTTCTTTATATATATTGGATATTATTCCCCTATCTGATTTAGGATTGGTAAAGATACTTTCCCAATCTGTTGGTGGCCATTTTGTCTTATTGACAGTATCTTATGGCTTACAGAAGCTTTGCAACTTTATGAGGTCCCATTTGTCAATTCTTTTTTTTTTCCAACTTTTATTGGATAATTTCTTCATTTACATTTCAAGTGTTATCCAGAAAGTTCCCTATACCCTCCCCCCTCCAGGCCCTGCTCCCCTACCCACCCGCTCCCACATCTTGGCCCTGGTGTTCCCCTGTACTGGGGCATATAAAGTCTGCATGACCAAGGGGCCTCTCTTCCCAATAATGGCCAACTAGGCCAACCTCTTCTATATATGCAGCTAGAGACATGAGCTCAGGGGGTACTAGTAAGTACTAGTTATTTGTTAATTCTTGATCTTACAGCATAAGCCATTGCTGTTCTGATAAACAGCTTCTGTGAAGTATCTGGATATAAAAATAATTAAAACAAATCAATGTCCTTTCTCTATACGAAGGATAAATGGGCTAAGAAAGAAATTAGGGAAACAACACCCTTCACAATAGTCACAAACAATATAAAATATCTTGGTGTGACTCTAACTAAGGAAGTAAAAGATCTGTATGATAAGAACTTCAAGTCTCTGAAGAAAGAAATTGAAGAAGATGTCAGAAGTTGGAAAGATCTCCCATGCTCATGGATTGGCAGGATCAATATAGTAAAAATGGCTATCTTGCCTAAAGCAATCTACAGATTCAATGCAATCCCCATCAAAATTCCAACTCAATTTTTCACAGAGTTAGAAAGGGTAATTTGCAAGTTCATCTGGAATAACATAAAACCTAGGATAGCAAAAACTATTCTCAACAATAAAAGAACCTCTGGTGAAATCACCATGCCTGACCTCAATCTGTACTACAGAGCAATTGTAATAAAAACTGCATGGTACTGGTACAGTGACAGACAGGTAGATCAATAGAATAGGATTGAAGATCCCGAAATGAATCCACACACCTATGGTCACCTGATCTTTGACAAGGGAGCTAAAACCATCCAGTGGAAAAAAGATAGCATTTTCAACAAATGGTGCTGGCACAACTGGTGGTTATCATGTACAAGAATGGGAATTGATCCATTTTTATCTCCTTGTACTAAGGTCAAGTGGTTTAAGGAACTCCACATAAAACCAGAGACACTGAAACTTATAGAGGAGAAAGTGGGGAAAAGCCTCGAAGATATGGGCACTGGGGAAATTTCTACTTTCTTTAACTCACCACTTTGACTTAGTTTCTCTGTGACACATGGAATGAGTCCTTTGCAAATCATTTCTTTTCACCTACAAAGAAGCAAAGGTCTGTGACTTCATAAAATGCTTTCCTTATCCACAAGGAGGCTGGTGATCGTGCTGTCCCTGAGATGGCTGAGATGGGCTCACTCATGAGCGAGACACCATGGTTTCACCTGGGAGGCCTCTGGCAAAGCTGATTAAATTCATGTATCCAAAACAACAAAAGTAGGTAATTCATTGAGCCTGCCTGTGGAAAGTTGAAGTTTAATTTTTAACTTGCATCTATTCAGATACATTTGCATTGGATTAAATGAGTAGCAGTGTGAAGAGCTCAAATTATTCATACCTGCATTTCAAACTTTGGTCCTGCCAGGTAAAGTTTCTTAAAACTTCGTAATTTTATAATTTTATATTTTCATTAATTCGTTGACTATCTCATTAATTGGGTGTTTCTTTAACAGGGTCTTAGTATGTAACCTAGACTGGCCTGGTACTTGCTGTGAAGCCCACCCTAGTTTTAAATGAGATTATCCTACCTCAGCTCCCATGTGCTGGGTTAGAGGAATGATCCACTAGGTATAGTTTAGATTTCTTATTTGTAAGTAATAATTAACTAATTGGACAGTGTAATATTACATGCAAAATTAAAAAAAAAAACAACAACAAGAATTTCTGGCACCTAGTCAACATTTAGTAAGGTCAGCTGGTATTACCACTTTATTCTGCCCATTTTACCTTGTGAGTGCTGACATTTTGTATCAAGGACAATTGATGGTAACTTCTCATGCTTGATCCACAAAGATGTACATTGTGAGATTATACAGATGATGATGCAATATGAAGTCTGTCTGCTTTATAGTACCAGTATAGTGTGTCAGCAATTCTGATCAATGTTTATGATGATGTGTTCCTCTCCTTCAAGGAAGACCTCTTCCATCTCTTTTTGCTTCCTGCTAGGGATGTATTTCTTCATCATCTGAGTTGTCCTAAGTTTTACCCTCTAGGTATAAAGTGATTTTCCTCTTCCTTACCCTTAATCTGCAGATATGGCTACTTCACTGTGACTCACATGGGCTATCTTATAATCTCTTGTCTTCTTTGTGTCCAGCATTGATTAATATTGGCAGTTCTATTAAAAATGGGAGCTAAATTGTATTCTTAAGGACAAAAAAATTTCTGTGACTATCTTTTAACACTGAAATGTCTGATGTTGAGCCCACGGAAGAAATTTTTGCCTTCTTTCTTATATTGGAGATAGCTTTTGGCTCATGTGAATATAGATCCAGGATCGTTCTCATCTTCCTATTTCCATGGCCAGAAACCTCTTCCTTTGTGAACATTTTAACCTCCTATCTGGTCTCCTTTCTCCTAGGTCCATTTCCTCCTTGTAGGCATAATTTAAACTGGGTTGGTTGCTATACTGTTTGAATCAATCTCCTTCTAGAGAATTTTCATTTCATCTAGAATCATGTGCAAACTTTTCCCTGGCACCTGCAAACACATTTTTTTTTTTTTTTTGGTTTGTTTATTTTCTTTGACCATCCAAACTTTTCTGAGTATATCAAGCCTTTTCTGTCTTAAGGTATTTGCCTGTAGTACTGAATAACCCAGTCTCTGTATTGGTCTTATCATGTCTCTACTGCTCAGAATAGACGTAATTACTTACCTTATGTAAGATCGAAATCTATCTATTAAAATTCCAGTTGGTCACCACATATGTCCATAAGCTTTCCTCAATGTCTTCTGTAGCTTTCGTGGACAGTTTTTTGCTTATGAGGATGCATTGCCTCCTAACACATCTATGTTTCCCCACAAGTGTGTTTCTCCTTCAGGCTACAAAGTTTCTCCTGGATGGTGATTTTAGTGAAATGTAATCACAGGAGTTATCACCTTGAGTTCCTAGTATGTTTTGGATATTAAACATTTGTTAAATGAGTAGTTTACAAATGCTGCTTTCTGTTGCATAGGTTTTCCTTTCAATTCTGTTGAGCCATCTCTATAGATGCCCCAAATTGTTTTTATAATATACTCAGCTCCGGCTTTGTTGGAGGCGTTGGGTTAGACAATCACACAAAGTATTTGGATCTTTGTAAATCCTCTCAGTGTAAGCTTGAGTCTCATTTCAAAAGATGAGTTTTTACAAAACAATTTCTTTCTAGGTGATAATGGCCTGTGAGTAAATTGACTCAAAAATCTGATGAACAAAGCAAATTTCAAACAAGCAACAAAATGAGCTTAGGGTAATAGAAAATTAATCCTCTCCCATGATATGCATACACAGTTTAATATATACGTATGAGTTGTGTTATATGTGCTATCATTTATATGCTAATATTTGAAATGAATAATGAAATTATTCAAGGGAACTAAAATTTCAGAATTAATATGCAGAGTTGTAAGGATTCATTGAAGTTGGTTAAAAGACAGCCAGTAGAGGAATGCTTATTTGAATGCCACAAGTCAGTGGATTCCTGTGAGGTGCATGCGTCAAGCATTGTGCTGTGTTGTATATAACAGCATCTCACATAATTCTCAAAACAAGTCTGGAAAATATTTCATAATTTCTACTTACCAATATGGAGAGTGGTCTTCTGGATGTACCATTACAGATTCTCTCTCTACTACTTTGAAAACAACCTTCTGTCCTCAGGAGGAATAGATATCCTTGAATTTGAAGTCATCAAGGCCTTTTGCACATGCCATCATTTTTGCATATGTCCTAATTCTAGCTGCCATTCTTTATAACTTCAGAATCCTGAATGTCTTCTGGTGTGCTACTGTGTTCTACAGTCAGGGTACTGTCACTTGCTGCTGCATCCTCTTTTCTTACCATCTAATTGTAGCAGTCAAACAACTGTCTTTAAAGGCAGAGAATTACTGAAGCTGCACTAGAGACAATATCCTAGTGCTTAGGAAGAACAGATAATAAGGAGAGAACTCATCTGCTGGTCTGTCTACTTAACTAAATTGGTTGCATTTCTTTACTAGGTATATACAAGCATTTGCTTCTAATACTTCTTTCTTCCAATTTGTGAATTCTTCAATGGCAGGAAATAGAAGCTGTCTGCACAGGGTACATTGGAGAGTACCTAAAACAATACCTCAGCAATCAATAAATGTAAGCTCAGATTTAGTCTCACCAGGCCCCTGACAATCATGCCCACTCTAAAACTTGACATCAGTAATTTCCAAAATGACTTTATTCCTATTACACCAGAGTTCAGAGTACAAGATTAGGGCTTCCATTTTCTACTTGCAATAAAGATGCTCATTCTCTGTCAGGCTTGCTCTCTAACTCTATTGCCCTATGCTTTCCATGACATCTTTATTCTCAAATGTACTCAGCTGTATGGACAGCCTCTTATGTTAGCAGGGGCTATTTGCTCTGCTATGCTTTGTTCTGAAAGTTCTGGGGTGTCTGCCAACAATATTCTCTTTTTCCATTGTCAGTCATGATCTATCTTATTTCTATCTCTATAAAAGGCTGTATGTATACGACACATGACATTTGTTTTGTCATGATCCCTTGCATTTGTGATAAATGTCCCATATTTATCAAGATATTTTCTTCTTGACTTTTTTTCCAACATTTATTAGATAATTTCTTCATTTACATTTCAAGTGTTATCCAGAAAGTTCCCTATACCCTCCCCCCTCCCGGCCCTGCTCCCCTACCCACCTGCTCCCACATCTTGGCCCTGGCGTTCCCCTGTACTGGGGCATATAAAGTCTGCATGACTAAGGGGCCTCTCTTCCCAATGATGGCCAACTAGGCCATCCTCTTCTATATATGCAGCTAGAGACATGAGCTCAGGGGGTACTAGTTAGTTCATGTTATTCTTCCAGCTATAGGGTTGAAGACCCCTTCAGCTACTTGGGTACTTTCTCTAGCTCCTTCCTTGGGAACCCTGCGTTCTATCTAATAGCTGACTGTGAGCTTCCACCTCCATGTTTGCCAGGCATTGGTATAGTCTCCCACGAGACAGCTATATCCAGGCCCTTTCAGCACTATCTTGCTGGCATATGCTATAGTGTCTATGATTGGTGGCTGATTGTGGGATGGATCCCTGGCAGCCGCAGTCATTGGGTCCATCCTTTGGATTCAGCTTCACACATNTGTTTTTAATAGCTGAGTAGTACTCCATTGTGTAAATATACCAAATTTTTTGTATCCATTCCTCTGTTGAGGGACATCTGGGTTCTTTCCAGTTTCTGGCTATTATGAATAAGGCTGCTATGAACATAATGGAACATGTGTCCTTATTACCAGATGGAATATCTTCTGGATATATGCCCAGTAGGGGTATTGCAGGATCCATATCTCTTCCTCTTGTTATCTTAGGTAACTCTTGTACCTAAGTATACAATACATCTCCTTTGTCTTCCTGACTTTCTGGTCTTCTGTGGTTATGTTGTTATTACATGAGATGTGTCTTCCACTCTTGATGTGTTAAATTGTAACATTTCTGTTTTACCTCTTTTGTCTTTCGTTGTGGGGGTTGCATGCCCTTTCTTGCCAGTCTACTTTCACAGTATCCTTTTATCCTTCTAGTCCTGCCGTTCCTAAGTAAGTGTGCTTAGCACTCTGTCCTCAGCTCTTTTCCTCTTTCCCTCACTTTCTCTGAGCAAAGCCAACCACTCATGTGATTTAATTAACCATCCAAATATTCTTTCTGTATGTATCTACTAGGAGCTTTTCTTTCTGAGCTCCTGTCTCATTTTTTCTGGTTGCTTAGTTATTTTCTTTCTCTGGATAACCTAGATATCACATAGATTTCCCAGCCATAATTGTTGGGGAAACTTGATGTTCTTTCCCTACTCTTCTTTCTTTTCCACCTTAGTTATTAACATCCTCAAGTCACCAAAGAGGGCTTCTCTAATTTACTTTCCTCAACTCCTATATCCTTTTCATTGTATCCCCACATGACCATCTCTAGAGCTGCTGCTGTAGTTTTTAACATGGCATCATATCTAGTATTGCTGTATATGATTATTTTTCTTCCATAGAGTTCTGGAGACAATGATGTTCCCAAAATGATGTTACAACACTCTTCCTACTCCATGCACAGCTTCCCATTATCTCTGTGTATCCTGTAATATCTTACCACTCTCCAAGATTTAGCTTAAATGTTACTTATTCTCTGAATTGTATTTGTTATCTTTTCGTAAAGCTGACTGTTCCACACAATGTGACTCTTTCAAACATGATAATAGAGGCAGATGAAACCCATAATTTATTATATTTTATTATTAACAAGTCAATTTTTTGCACCAGAAATTCCATAGAAAATAACTATATATATGTATATATACACATACAGACACACACACACACACACACACACACACACACACACACACACATATATTTGTAGCTCATTGCCGAGGCAGTTAAAGGAATCCTTTTTTTTTCCTACATTTTTTATTAGATATTTTCTTCATTTACATTTCCAGTGTTATCCCATAAGTCCCCTATACCCTCCCCCCACCCTGCTCCCCTACCCACCCACTCTCACTACTTGGCCCTGGCATTCCCCTGTACTGGGGCATATAAACATTGCTAGACCAAGGGCCTTTCTTCCCCAATAATGGCCAACTAGACCATCTTCGAATACATATGCAGCTAGAGACATGAGCTCTAGGGGTTCTGATTAGTTCATATTGTTGTTCCATCTATAGGGTTGCAGACCCCTACAGCTCTTGGATACTCTCTCTAGCTCCTACATTGGGGACCCTGTGTTCTGCCCTATAGATGACTGTGAGCATCCATTTCTGTATTTGTCAGGGACTGTCAAAGCCTCAGAGGAGACAGCTATATCAGGGTCCTTTCAGCAATATCCTGCTGGCGTATGCAGTAGTGTCTGCATTTGGTGGCTGAATATGTGATGGACCACCCGGGTGGGGCATTCTCTGGATGGTCCATCAGTTAAAGGAATGCTTAATAAACTTTTCAAACTAATAGAATAAATGTTGCTTTTGAATATTAGATAAAAATATCTTCTTAGTATAATGCAGCCCATGAACCAAAACTGGATCTAGCATATATTTTATGTTTTTTTTTCACATATCTCTAGCTTTCCCACAAGCTGTCATCTTCTAAATAAGTAAAAACTCACTTTAAATACATTATTAATCTGTGATTGATAAGCAGAACTTTTCAATCCTAGGTGTGTTGCTCTTTGGAAAATGGGTAGTTTTACATGCAATTCTTAAGCTCTTATAATACTACGAAGTTGGTAAGAAATTCACATACAATATATATAATACAATATATATAATACAATAACATAATTGTCTTCACATGGGATAGCTTCACTACTTCACTGGAGAATATTTTTATACAATTTTCTAATACCAAGCTTAAGGAGAAGTAGTTTTCACTCCACTTTGTGATGCTGGAAATTGAACTCATGGCCTTTTGCATATTAGGCAAGCATTCTATCCCTGGCATATACCCCAAGTCTACATTTGCTTATTTAGGAACAGCTGGTAGCCATTCCATTGTAGCAAAGGAGGCTGGTTTCTGAGACTGTAGTTTACTGGTTTTGTGACCTTGGTCTAGTCTGTTAAATATCTTGACTGTTCTTTATTTTGTCTTTATTAGGAATTTCTAGAGTCAATGGGCATCATATGTACAAAACAAAGGGCTTTACATACAATAGACTGTGGGACATGCTTAGCAGGACATCACCATGGGTATAAAGTGCATGGGTCTTTGGAACAAGAAAGCAGTTTACTGGGTATTCTTCTTATCTTCTCTGCTTCTATTTTCTTCATCTGGAAATGGGGCAGCTACATGTGTCTCTTGCACTTATGAAAAAGAGGAAACACAGCATCACATGTAGGAGACCTGATGTGTAGGCAGTGCTTTATAGCTTGCACTATGCATACGGAGGGAGGCTTTAGTGTTTTAAATGTCCTATTTTCAATACATGTTTATATATTTTTACTGAACACCAACAAACTATGACAATTCATTTGTCCACTTTCATTCACTTCTTCTGCAGTATCAGGTTTACTTAGAATGTTTTGATCTTGTCAATGCCCACATCCTTTTTTTTTGTTTTGTTTTGTTTTTTTTTTTTTTTTTTTTTTTTTTTTTTTTTTTTTTTTTTTTTTTTTTTTTTTTTTTTTTTTTTTTGAGACAGGGTTTCTCTGTGTAGCCCTGGCTGTCCTGGAACTCACTTTGTAGACCAGGCTGGCCTCGAACTCAGAAATCCGCCTGCCTCTGCCTCCCGAGTGCTGGGATTAAAGGCATGCATCACCACGCCCAGCCACCCACATCCTTTAAAGATGAACACAGAAGCTTTTCATGGGCTTGAGCCACTCATATAATACTGTTGATTATTACATTTGTCATTCTCACCTGAAGCTCGACACCATAACAGGCATTGCATGTTATGAGTAGCTTATCTTGCTTAAGCTTCATGCCAGTTCTGTAAGGTAGAAATTATTGTACTCTCCATTTAAGGATGAAAAACTTAAGAAATGACAGAAAAAAAATCAGAGTGACCTTGGTGTTTCTGATAATATATCCAATGTCCGTTTCTTATTACAACAGCGAGAAGCAGGCCATACTTGTTCCAGCTTGTTGACTTCTTCAAAATCAATGGCATTCCCAAGTTCACAATTTTACCTTGATAGATTCTGGCTCTAGTTTGTTTCTAAAGTCCTTGTTCTTAGTAAAAGTCTCTACCTTTAAATGAGACTTAATGGGAACTCAGGTCTGTAACTGAACAAACAGACCTTTGTATGTTTTCCCCTACTTTTCTGTTTGTTTGCTAAGTACCATGTCAAGTAACTGCTGACTAGTTAACTCAGTTGCCATTTACGTGTGTCATCTCTAGACCTTCAGGTTGTAATAGAGGCTAAGGATAATAGTCGAAAAGCCTCAGTTTTTGTCTTTGAGGGGCTCTGTGTTAAATGGAGCATAGTAGAGATAATGGCAATTTATTGTATTCTGTGAAGTCAGCAGACATCATAATGGCATTCTGCGAGTACAAGACCAATCTATGGAATGCTTTCAAGCAAGAAAAAAATGTTTTAATCATTGAAGAACAAGGTTCATTTCTAGTGAGAGGATAGAGGGAATGGGGGAACAAGAAACATGAGCCTATTCAGAACTATGAAGTTCTGAAGACTCCAGGACTACAACAAGTCCACAGTGAAGTATCTGGAGGATGGGCAAATAGATCATGGTAGACATAATAAACTACACTGAATTCATGTTGTGGGAAGGAAGTGACCATTGATGAGCATGGAAATGAAAAAGTCAGAGTTCATCTGGCTCCACCTTCTGAGGAGCTGGAGGAAGAATAGGGTTGAGGAAATCTATGTTGGAGACATTGAAGGCCTGATTCTTTATTTTTTTTTGAATCAATTAGTTTTTATTACATTCTTAATTTACATTTCAAATGTTATCCTGAAAATTCCCCCCTGCCCCCGCCCTGTTCCCCTGCCCACCCACTCCCACTTCTTTGTCCCAGCGTTCCCCTGTATTGGGGTATATAAAGATTACAATACCAAGGGGCCTCTCCACCCAATGATGGCCGACTAGGCCATCTTCTGCTATATGTAGAGCTAGAGACACATGTTCTGGGGGTTCTGGTTAGTTCATATTATTGTTCCTCTTCTAGAGTTGTAGATGCCTTCAGCTCCTAGGGTTCTATCTCTAGCTTCTCCATTGTGGGCCCTGTGTTCCATCATATAGATGATTATGAGCATCCACTTCTGTTCAAGACAGCTATATCAGGTTCCCTTAAGTAGGCACTAGCTGTCCTATGCAATAGTGTCTGAGTTTAATGACTGATTATTGGATGGATCCCCCCGGGTGGGGTAGTCTCTGTATGGTCCATCCTTTTGTCTTAGCTCTAAACTTTGTCTCTGTAACTCCTTTCATGGGTATTTTGTTTCCTATTCAAAGGAGGAATGAAGTATCCACGCGCTGGTCTTCCTTCTTGATTTTCTTGTGTTTTGCAAATTGTATCTTGGGTATTCTAAGTTTCTGGGCTAATATCCATTTATCAGTGAGTGCATGTCCAATGACTTCTTTTGTGATTGGGTTACCTCAGTAAGGATTATATCCTTCAGATACATCCATTTGCCCAAGAATTTCATGAATTCATTTTTTTTAATAGCAGAATAGTACTCCATTGTGTAAATGTACCACATTTTCTGTATCCATTTCTCTGTTGAGGGACATCTGGGTTCTTTCCAGCTTCTGGCTATTATAAATAAAGCTGCTATGAACATAGTGGAACATGTGTCCTTTTTACCAGTTGGAACATCTTCTGTGTATATGCCCAGGAGAGGTATTGCAAATCTGATAAGGGACTAATATCCAAAATCTACAAAGAGCTAAAGAAGCTGAACTCCAGAAAAATGAATAACCCCATTAAAAATGGGGTACAGAGCTAAACAAAGAATTCTCAACTGAGGAATTCCGAATGGCTGAGAAACATCTGAAAAAATGTTCAACATCCGTAATCATCAGGGAAATGCAAATCAAAACAACCCTGAGATTCTACCTCACACCAGTTGGAATGGCGAAGATCAAAAACTCAGATGACAGCAGATGCTGGCGAGGATGTGGAGAAAGAGGAACACTCCTCCATTGCTGGTAGGATTGCAAGCTTGTACAACCACTCGGGAAGTTAGTCTGGCGTTTTCTCAGAAAATTGGACATAGTACTACTGAAGGCTTGATTCTAAGTAAAAATGCCTAACTGGAAAGAAATGTGACTAGAAATTAAGGTAACAGTTTGTCAAGTATTAATGGAGTGAGTTATTTTTCTGCACTGTGATGACATACAGAGTACTCCATGATGCACATACCCCTGAAATTCAAGGTTTTCTACAAACTCATTACAATTTATATTTCCAGGCTGATTTTTCTATAGGCCATTTCAAGATAAAACCTGATCAACTACAGTTGGAAGACCATACACAAACAGAAAACATTTCGAGAAAAAAAGTTTAGATGTGATGATGTTGTTGAAAGAAATTGGAGAAAGAACAGAACTATGTATTTGAGTAGCTTAGAGGTCAATAAGGACAAGCTTGAACCATTTTGTCATTTGAGCTTATTTATAGGGAAAAGACAATTGACAGAATAAAAGAGGAAATCTACTGAGAACATAAGGATGGACAGAGACATAGACAATGGGGTAAGGCACAAGAGAGGAAGAATACAGGGGGATAGGATGAAATTTTGTGAGATTTCAGTAGAGAACTCTTCACTTTTTGAACAGTAACCTAATTTTAGATGTGCATATTTAGTGGTAATTAAGATATCTATTTTATGTGTACAGGTGGGTGTTTTGCCCACACATGTGTACTGTACCTCATTTGTACCTGGTGCATGCACAGACTAGAAGAAGGTGTACCATTCCTTTTGATTAGAGTTAGAGATTGCTATAAGCCACTATATTGGTGCTGTGAAATCTTGTCCTTTTTAAGAGCAACTAGTAATTTTTACCATTGAACCATCTTTTTAGCTCTTATTGGCAGTTTTGTGGATATAGCACTGTGTCTGGAAAAGTAAGGATTAAGCAATGTCAAGCACTTTGAATTACTGAATAAATTATCATAAAGATTAAACCTTATATTAGGGCAGTGTTTTATAGGCTATTGGACACTTTCAATGAATCTCAGAGGAAAGCTATCCTTTGTCAACAGAGAGATCAGGCCTAGTTCTTTTGACCTCAAGAGTAGTTGTTTACCCACTTTAATGCATCTTTTGAGTTTTTGAAATAATTTTATTTAGTTTAATTATTCAAGTCATATCACATTTTGACTTTGGTTTAAATTCCTTAAAAAATTTGTTTTGCATGTCTTTAGTGACTTCTGTTCTCCAACGAGAAAACATCAAAATTAACACAACAATGAAAAATGACAAAAAAGCCAAAAAGCTTTCCATGCTATAGTTCCAGAGGGACACAGGCAAGGCATTCCAGCTGGACTCAGCTAGAGAAGCAACCTGAGGTTTTATCAAGGTTTTTCTCCTAATATTCTAGTGGGATGAAAAACAACTTAGGTGTACTATAATGTCAGTGTTTGAAAGCCACTCTAAAATTTGTAAGCATAGCATATGTTTTAGAAGAACTCAAATCTGAAATCACGGTCTCAGTCCTCTTTGAAGTGAAAGCTGCAGTTTCATGGTGATTCAGCTGTGAACATGTATTTTCAGCACTTTAACAAGGAGTCCATGCTATGTTTTGAAGTTGAGTGCCAGGAAGAAATAGCACATGCCAAATCATCTGGGATTCAGTGGTATTCAACAAAGTAGAATCAATTGAGCTTGACTTCTTTTCAATTGAGAGGGAATTATCTTTTGGAAAACATGTTCTTCTCAGACAATGGGGATTTACAAGGAAAAATCCAAGACTTTGTGGATGCCAGAAATGATTTAATTGACCTGAGAGACTGCCTAGAAGTCATTTATGGACACACAGTATCAGCTTTGGTTTCTGGTTTCTGGTTTCTGGTGTGTGTGTGTGTGTGTGTGTGTGTGTGTGTGTGTGTGTGTGTGTGTGTATGTGTGTGTGTGTGTGTGTGTGTGTGTGTGTGTAGAACTCTGAAACTCAGAGAAGGGTCTTAGTCTCTGTTCTACTGTGATGAAGAGACACTATTAACACAGAAATTCTTATAAAGGAAAGCATTTAATTGGGGCTTGCTGTAAGCGTCAGAAGTTTAGTCCGTGGTCGTCAGAGAAGGGAGCATTCAGGCAGACACGGTGCTAGAGAAGTAGCTGAGAATTCTGCATCTGGATCCACAGGCAGCAGGAAGTGGAACTGGTTTCGGCCTTTGAAACTCTATGACCCATCCTGAGTGGCGCACTTTCCCCCTCAAAAAGGCCAGACTTACACCCAACAAGGCCACACCTACCGCAACAGGGCCACACCCACCCCAACAAGGCCACACCCACCCCAAGAGGGCCACACCTACCCCAACAAGGCCACACCTCCTAACCTCTCTTGATTAATGCTACTCTTTGATGACCAAGCATTCAAATATATGAAGCTTTATGGGGCATTCTTATTCAAACCACCATAGGAAGGAAAATGAAAAATAAAATAAAAATCTTCCAGGCCCTAGTATGTGACAATATGTTCTTTGAGTCATTATGGTAGACTGCCATTGCCAACACTATTTTTTTAAACTTAGCACTGTGTCTCTTGTGCAACATCACCTCTACTATCACTTATTTGGTTGTTTCTTATGAGATTGTACATTCTAGAAGCGTGGAAGCCATGACATCTTAGACATCTTTGCCCTTCTACCTACAATGTTTATCATGGTGGTTGGCGAATAGAAGTCACTCAAAAATATCTCTGGACAAAAGAAGTCTTTAGGATCTAAAAATTAAATTAGCAGTAGGTGCATGTTTAGTTGGAAAACATAGTGTTAAAAAATAGAATTAACATTCCATAAAATTTGCTCATTTAATAATGCAGGTTATTGACTTAGTATAATCATGGGTGTTGTTGAACCATTTTCACTATCTGACTTTAGATCACCCCTCCCCCACCTCTATATTCAGTGGCAGTTGCATTTCAAGTATCTCCTCCTACATCACCTTAAGGCATGCAAACCCTAGTTTATTTTTGTGTAACATGGCAGAAGTGACTTGTAGAAAGACAATAGGTAATAAAGTCAGGAAAGCAAAATGCAAGAATTGAAGTAGAATCATAGTACCTTGTAGATATTTTAAGATCATTGGCTTTTATTCTATCATCTATCTGTCTGTCTGTCTGTCTATCTATCTATCTATCTATCTATCTATCTATCTATCTATCATCTATCTATCTATCATCTATATCATCTATCACATCTTGAGCACAGTTTTTTCTTCAAAAAAGGCTAGGTCTTCCATGAATATCAAAAAGCCATAACGTATCAAGTTCCTATAAGACAGGACACATCCTTTCCTATTAAAGCTAGATGAGGCAACCCAGTAGGAAACAAAGGTCCCCAAAGCAGGCAACAAAGTCAGAGACAACTCCTGTTCCACTGTTAGGAGTCCCATAAGAAGATCAAGCTACACAACTGTAGCATATATGCAAAGAGCCTTGATTAGTCCCATGTATGCCTCTTGGTTGGTAGTTCAGTTTCTGTGAGATCCCATGGGCACAGATGATTTTCTTGTGATGTCCTTGAACTCTCTGACTCCTACAATGCTTCCTCCCCCTCTTCCACGACAGGATTCACAAAGCTCTGCCTAATATTTAGCTCTGGGAGTCTCTGTTTCATTAGTTGATAGGTAAAGGCTTTCTGCTGACAATTGGACAAGGCGCCAATCTATGAGTACATACGAATATCACTAGGAATAATTTCATTGACTTTTTTTTTTGCCATTTGTGTTTAGTTTTCTATTCTAGGTCTATGGGCTATCCAACGTGAGGTTGAGCTTGGGATCTTGCATGTATAACTGTTAGAAGCGACCCTGTTTGAATGTTTATTGCCTTGTCAGCCATAAGTGCTTACTTACAAAGTCTTGGCCTTAGTGGAAAAGTATTAGCTTAGTTGAGATTTCTGTGGGAAAACGTTGAGGCCTCTATGGGAAAGTACTACCCCCAGTTAAGAACAAATAGCTATAGATCTTGTGGACAGACACCTAGCAACCCATTCTGTTCTGTTCCTCCTGCTGAACTTTTTACCTAGCCCATATCCTGCTTTTGGGAACAGGTGCGTTCTCCCAGAAACAAAGCGATTCTGCGTCATCCCCCTCCCCATACCCTGCTTCTGTGGGCATAAAACCTGCCTGGGAATAATAAAAATTTGACAGCTTGATCAATCAGACTTGCTGTCCGTCCTTGTGTTTCTCCCCTCGCATTCTCTCCACAGGTGGTTCCTCAGACCCTGTTCGACTGTCCTGTGGGCCGGGACATCAAACAAGATCCAGTTGAGGTCATCATTGCTTGCATGATGTCTGAGTATGGAAGAGGTTGGAAAAGCTAAGAAGATATATAAACATTTTACATCTGTTAAATATTACTATTTAAAAGTTACTTACTCCTTATATATCCAATCAGTAAGTCTTTATTAGTTATGAATACCACATATTTAGTTTTCTATATTTTATTTTCTTTTAAATATTTTTTCTGTTACAATCAAAGATGGATTACATGCACTATCTCATTTCTTCATAAATTTAGGCAGATTGTCAAAGAAATATGTAATTCTTTTTATACCTCTGATAAATACTATAAATTCTACTTAACACTGGTATTCAACTGCCCATAATAAATTCAATATTAATTTCTTTTGTTATTATAATGCTTTTGTTATGTCTTAAGGATTCAGATTTATTTAATCTGTCTTTTAAAAATATTTTAAACATTTTCTAAATTAATTTAAATATATTTCTTAACCTATAAATTCTTAGCTCTAAGGGAAGTTACTGTCTTTGCAATAATGAGAATCCCCCTCATTATTTTATAGGGTACAACTTTTCTTCTTTTCATATGTTCCTTTTTTATCTATTTAACATAATTTCTTATGAGAAAGAAGTTTGTTATGTTTCATGGTAAATATAGAAGTATAAATACAGACACAAAAAATGGAAACTACTTATAAAACTTAGGCTTACTGATTTCTAAGCAGTGTTACTAGAATACAGGTAGAATGTAACTGTTTTTTTTATAGTTACCATACCTACTGTTAATCTGTATCTTATCACCAATACAGAGCTTCGGTGCAAAACTGCTAGTTTATGAGTATTTCTTGAGCAAACAAACAGATTTTGGAAGTCCCACCCACTCACCCCCCTTCTCTTTCCTTAGAAGGAGAACAATATACTCACAGAAGCAGATATGGAGATAAAGTGTAGAACAGAGACTAAAGGAAAGGCCACCCAGAGACTGTCCTTCTTGGTGATTCATCCCATACACAGTTACCAAACCCAAACACTTGTGGATGCCAAGAAGTGCATGCTGAAAGGAGCCATAGGCTGTCTCCTAAGAAGCCCTGCTAGAACCTTACAAATACAGGGGTGGATGTTAGCAGCCAACCATTGGATTGGGTGTGGGGTCCCTAAAAGAGGAGTAAGAGAAAGGACTGAAGGAGTTGAAGGGGTTTGCAACCCCATAGAAAGACCAATACTATCAATCACCCAAAACCCCCAGAACTCCCAGGGACTAAGCCATCAACAAAGGATGGCTCCAGCTGAATATGTAGCAGAGGATGGCCTTTTCATGCAGCAGTGGAAGGAGAGGCCCTTGGTCCTATAAATGCCCCAGTGTAGGGGAATTCGAGGGTGGGGAGGTGAGAGAGGGTGGGTGGGTGGAGGGACACCCTCATAGACACAGGGGGAGGTAGAATATGATAGGGAGTTTCCAGGAGGGAGGGAAACCTGGAAAGAGGATAACATTTGAAATATAAATAAAGAAAATATCCAATAAAGAATCTAAAAAAAATTCACTAAAGATAATCACAATGAGTTACTCAGGCTCTTTGTCCAAATTAAATATAACATTAATTTTGCACTGTACTATATATAAAGAATTCATATTAAATTCACACACAAATTAAATAACAAAATGCATACATTTTAATGAAATAATGCAACTAAAATAAAAAGTAATTGAGAACAGAAAGTCTGTAGGAAAAATAGATTACTTAGCAGCATAAATTTGGATTCATATATATCAACAATTACTTTCCAGCACAAATGGTCTACCTGTTCCAACTAAACAATGAATAATTTTAGAGTGGATTAAGAAACAAAATTAACACATTAAACCTTAAGAATTTTATAACAAAATTTTGTTTAGTAAAAGCATTTTTTGGGGGGTGGCAAGAGTGAAGATCCAAAAGTTTAGCAGTAAAAGTCTAGAGTGGGTATATTGTTTGAACACTGGAAGTGCTTTTAAAAATATGTATAATAGAATTCTATTTACATCTATTGCACATACCTATGAAAGTAGTCTGTAACTCAGAATCCTACAGAGAAGAATGGCAATGCTATGAAAGTGCTTGTGATTGGTGGATACCCTGAGCACCTGTGCCTAAGCACTGGCCCTATCTAGGTCACATCTTGACACATGCATGGAAATAAGTGTTTGCAATTAATGCCATGCTTAGCCACATTTAGAACTTAAATTCTCTGTTGTACAAAGCAAATGGGTAGATATTAAAATAGAGGTATTCACTCCATAAAGTAGAAAATAACAAGAAATTAAATACCAAGATCAGTGCAGAAAATTCAGAAGTGATAAGAAAAAAAAGAAAGGAAACAAACTTGCAGAAAGGGGATCAATAAATCTAAAGCAAGTTTTTTACAAAGACTAATAAAATTGACAAATTACTGGTACACTGCTAAGAATGAAATCAGGATGTACACATAAACAATTTCAAATAAATGAATATAATTTTGATTTCTGCACACTGCCAAGAAAGTTTAAAATGTTTATAGCAATAAATTAACACAGAATAAAGTAATTTCTTAAAAAATTTCAGCTTCCCTAATTTGAAAAAGGTAAAGTAGAAAATATGAGTTGTCCCAGAATTATTAAAAAAAATATAGTGTCCATAACTAAAAAAATCACAAAAGAGGGTCCAATGTAGGCAGATAGCTTCTTAGATTAAATAAATAAATAGATAAGTAAAACATTTAAGTGATCTATGAATATAAATATATAAACATTATATTATATAAAATATATAATATTTAGTTGATAAATTGTTACTTTGAAACTTTTAAAATGGGAAATTAAAAAGAGGGAAGATTCTTCAATTTACTACATAGAGCAATGCAAATATGTAGTTTTTAGTAGTAACCTTGAGTTTCCTCCATTTGAGAAAGATGACAGAGTAAAACAAAGGAATACTGGATCTCTGACAACTTCAGTGATTCCAAAATATAGCTTAAATCCTTTGCTGTTGGGGATAGGATCCCCCCAAGATACTTGCAGGAAGGACCTTGAATCTGAAGATAGTATCAAATAGTCTCTTTTAAATACTTACAAAGATCCATAGCTTATAAAGTTTCATTCTGTGTGGTATTCAGATCAAGCAGTCCTCCCAGAATTGCTGAGAGGTAGCCACATCATGTCATGTTTCTCAAATGAAGTGTGAAAGTGGAATTATTAAATATGCCTGAATACACACAACATTAGCAGAGCCTGATTTCTGGGTTTGTAATTTCATAATAACTCTTCATCTAGCATATCAACCTACATTATACCATTGCTCTAATGGTCTAATCCCAAAGTCAAATTGGCATTCACCCTGGTCATCCACTCAAATATAGGTCTTTGAGGGACTGGTTCTTTGCTTATTGTTTTGGGGTACTAAATTGTGATGGTCGTTTAGTGAGCATGTTATAGGTCTAAACTAGAAATCAGCATGGGAGGAAGTTCAGGCTGTTTGGAAAACTTTTTCTGATGGATTTGTATCAACCTTGTTCCAATAAAGCAAAAGTATCATCAGGATGGTGAATCAACAAAGACATTGATATTTTTTATTTATTAATATTTATGTCTGTGTATAAGACTACTTATCAAAGTAGGTGGTTTCTATTTGTATTGGGATCAAATGATAATCATAAGGTTTTAAGTGAGAAGCACTCATTTGTATTTATAGTTTGTGTATTTATCAGCATTCCCTGACAATGTTTAATTCTTATGTTCCTTCATATAAAAGGGGTAAAGTAATATCAGCTATGTTATAAGGAGAGAAATGAAATAAGCTCCAAGATAAAGAACTCAAATGTGAGGATGTAGCAGAGGAACAGTAGAATGCTTGATATTTTCATTATTTGCATCATTGTATCTGATGCAAATATAATGCCTACTACACAGTGTTAGTTTCAAGATCTGAATGAAGCAGCTTACATGAGGCAACAACAAGATGCTTTGGAATAAGAGAAGGACATGGTACAGGAAAGACATATCAAGATGTCTTCCTAAAGGAAGTATCAAGTTGGGATCTAATAGAATGAAATAGTTTCAGTGTTTATAACAAAATTTGATTTATAAAGAAAGGGGTCCTTTAACTAACTTATATATTCATTTCAAAACTATTTTTGAGGTCTGAATATGTTTCAGAGTAAGATAGTTAAGTGAATGGAATCTGTAGTAAGGATTTCTGTGTTTGATTTTGATTTCATGTTCCTACCTTATTCAAGCTGTATAAAATTCTAAAAGCTGCTTGAGTTCTTGTGAGATAATTTATAATTTTTATTTATTAATAAAATTTAGTAAATTAATAAATCTCTAAGAATGTTTATTGTAATATCTATGCTAGTCACTAATTTAATTAAAATTTGTGAAATTATGGTTTTCTCATTTGTTAAAAGAAAATAATTAAGATAATTAATTTATACCATACAGCTGCTGTGAAGATTAAATCAGTTCACATGAAAACAGTTCAGATAATTTATTTAATATATATTCAAATAATATTGTGAGTATTCAAAAATATTAGTTGATATTATCTAGCCAATGGTCTTGGATTTGGAGATAAAATAACAAAACATATGTGTAGGGTTAGAGTTATGTGTTTAAGTTGTGATATAAAATATAATAATGTGTTCATAAGCTGATGTAAGGACTTGAAGACAGGTAAGAGAGTGGGGACAGAAAGGACAAACATCTACAAGAAGTGATGGTCATGTCAGTAAGCTGTATGGCTGCAGCACTGGAAGAGAAGTTCAGGATGAGTAGGGCTGGCTCTTGTTGGTACTTGGACTAAGAAGTTGAGAGGTAATGATGCTTTTGGTGTAGATTAATATGAGTGATGGTGGGAAAGAGTACCAAAGAGGTATAAGAGAACTTTGCAGAAAAGACTGAAGAGCCAAGAGTCCAATGAACTAGATGGATACACACATGGAAATCTAAGAGATAACAGAAGTGTACTAATCACCTACATTAATAAAAAAAGTGAATAGTTAAAGCGGAGTGACAATTTAAGGAGCTGGGAGCAACTTCAATTATTTGTTTAGGTAGCACATCTGGTCATGGTCTCCTTAGTCTGCAAGCTCCATGACAGTAGTAGAGAAAGAGGGGAGCACGATCAGGTGTGGAGGCAGGAAACAGGAGAGAAGCCCTGAGGGCCAGCAGAATGAATGGAAATCTGCACCTCTGAAATGAAGGTGAGGGGACCCTAAAGGAAGTACCAGGGTGTTGGGAGATGAGAGACTCTCAGGACTCAAAGGGAGAGACCTTAGACAAAGTGCCCAAGAGTGGGGAGAGGGATCTTGTAGAGTTCACTTCCAGTAGAAAGACAGGACATCAAGTGGAGGGATGGTGTTGCCATCCCACAGTAAAAAAAAAAAAAAAAAAACAACTCTGACCCAGAATTGTTTCTGTCTAAAAGACCTGCAGGAACAAAAATAGAGAAGAGACTGAGGGAAAGGCAGTCCAGTGACAGGCCCAATTTGGGATCCATCTTGATGTGAGGCTTCAAACCCTGACACTATTACTGATGCTATGGTGTGCTCATAGACAGGAGTCTAGCATGGTTGTTCTCAGAGAAGCCCAACAAGAGGCTGACTGAGACAGATTCACATACTTACACCCAACCAAAGGACTGAAGTTGGGGACACCTGTGGTTAAAATAGGGAAAAGCTGGAAGAAGCTGAGGAGGAAGATGACCCCATGGGAAGACCAGCAGTTTCAACTACCCTGGAGCCCTGAGATCTCTCAGACACTGAGCCACCAACCAAGCAGCATACATGAGCTGGTCCCAGAGCCCTGCCACATATGTATCCTCTGCCTGTTTTGGTCCCAGTGGGAGGAGATGCACCTGTTCCTCCAGAGATCTGAGGCCCGAGGGAGTGGGGAGGCCTGTTGTGGGGGAACATCCTCTTAGAGGTAGGGGAGAAGGAACTGTGTGGGAGGACAGATCTGGGGGAGGGTAATGACTGGACTGTAAAAAAATAAAAGTTAAAAAAGAAAAGATTAGGAGAACTGCTTTCTGCAGGCTGGGTTTCTTCTAGTAGAGTTTCTGAACAAAGGCTTGAAGAACTCTAATGGTGCTTCAGGGGGATTGACCTTCCAGGAGAGATAAAAAGTACAAGCCCTGGAGAGGAAGGTAAGGTATTGCAGTAGAGCAGGTATTATAGTGGGGGAAATATCAGAGGGAGAAAGGTAAAAGGCAGGTGAGGGGACATTATATCAGACCATTATGCACAGCAAAATTGAAGAGACAAACTAAATGCAAATATTTCTTTTAACACTTGACATTCACAAGTTCTTTTCTTACAGCCTGTTTCTCCCTCCAGNCCCCCCCCCATCCCTAACCACTCACTCCCACTTCTTGGCCCTGGTGTTCCCCTGTACTGGGGCATATAAAGTTTGCATGACCAAAGGGCCTCTCTTCCCAATAATGGCCAACTAGGCCATCTTCTGCTACATATGCAGCAAGAGACACGAGCTCTGGGGGTACTGGTTAGTTCATATTGTTGTTCCACCTATAGGATTGGAGACCCTCTCCAGCTCCTTGGGTACTTTCTCTAGCTCCTCCATTGGGAACCCTGTGTTCCATCTAATAGCTGACTGTGAGTATCCACTTCTGTGTTTGCCAGGCACTGGCATATCCTCACACAAGACAGCTATATCAGGGCCAGACAGCTATATCAGGGCCGTTTCAGCAATATCTTGCTGGCGTATGCAATAGTGTCTGCGTTTGGTGGCTGATTATGGGGTGGATCCCCGGCTGCAGCAGTCACTGGTTGGTCCATCGTTTTGTCTCAGCTCCACACTTGACCTCTGTAACTCCTTCAATGTGTGCTTTGTTCCTAATTCTAAGAAAGGGCAAAGTGTCCACACTTTGGTCTTCATTCTTCTCCTTTCTCTATCCAAAGGATAAATGGGCTGAGAAAGAAATTAAGGAAACAACACCCTTCACAATAGTCACAAACAATATAAAATATCTTGGTGTAACTCTAACTAAGGAAGTGAAAGATCTGTATGATAAGAACATCAAGTCTCTGAAGAAAGAAATTAAAGAAGATCTCAGAAGATGGAAAGATCTCCCATGCTCATGGATTGGCAGGATCAATATAGTAAAAATGGCTATTTTGCCTAAAGCAATCTACAGATTCAATGTAATCTCCATCAAAATTCCAACTCAATTCTTCAACGAGTTAGAAAGGGCAATTTGCAAGGTCATCTCGAATAACAAAAAACCTAGGATAGCAAAAACTATTCTCAACAATAAAAGAACCTCTGATGGAATCACCATGCCTGACCTCAAGCTGTACTACAGAGCAATTGTAATAAAAACTGCATGGTATTGGTACAGTGACAGACAGACAGATGAATGGAATAGGATTGAAGACCCCGAAATGAATCCACACACCTATGGTCACCTGATCTTTGACAAGGGAGCTAAAACCATCTAGTGGGAAAAAGAGCATTTTCAACAAATGGTGCTGGCACAACTGGTGGTTATCATGTAGAAGACTGGGAATTGATCCATTCTTATCTCCTGGTACTAAGGTCAAGTCTAAGTGGTTTAAGGAACTCCACATAAAACCAGAGATACTGAAATTTATAGAGGAGAAAGCGGGGAAAAGCCTCGAAGATATGGGCACTGGGGAAAAATTTCTGAATAGAACAACAATGGCTTGTGCAGTAAGATCAAGAATTGACAAATGCGACCTCATAAAGTTGCAAAGCTTCTGTAAGGCAAAAGATACTGTCAATAAGACAAAAAGGCCACCAACATATTGGGAAAGGATCTTTACCAATCCTAAATCAGATAGGGGACTAATATCCAATATATATATATATATATATAACTCAAGAAGGTGGACAGCAGAAAATCAAATAACCCCATTAAAAATGGGGCACAGAGCTAAAAAAAGAATTCTCAACTGAGGAATGCTGAATGACTGAGAAGCACCTGAAAAAATGTTCAACATCCTTAATCATCAGAGAAATACAAATCAAAATAACCCTGAGATTCTACCTAACACCAGTCAGAATTACTAAGATCAAAAAATCAGGTGACTGCAGATGCTGGCGTGGATGTGGAGAAAGAGGAACACTACTCCATTGTTGGTGGGATTTCAAGCTTGTACAACCACTCTGGAAATCAGTCTGGTGGTTCCTCAGACAATTGGACATAGTACTACCAGAGGATCCTGCAATACTTCTCCTGGGCATATAGCCAGAAGATGTTCCAACTGGTAATAAGGACACATGCTCCACTATGTTCATAGCAGCCCTATTTATAATAGCCAGATGCTGTAAAAAACCCAGATGTCTCTCAACAGAGGAATGGATACAGAAAATATGGTCCATTTACAGAATGGAGTACTACACAGCTATTAAAAACAATGAATTTATGAAATTCCTAGGCAAATGGATGGATCTGGAGGGTATCATCCTTAGTGAGGTAACCCAATCACAAAAGAGCTCACATAACATGTACTCACTGATAAGTGGATATTAGCCCAGAAACTTAGATTACCCAAGAAACAATTTGCAAAACCCATGAAACTCAAGAAGAGTGGCTTTTCAACAGAGTACACAGCAGCCTTATCACCTCAACCCCATCAGTCCCTTTGGACTTGGCACCAACCATGCATTTCTTCAGCCCCTTCAACACTACTAAGCCTGATAACATTTACATACACTACTTGATTTGCTGTTCCCTAAACATGATCATCTCCTTCTTTCTTTTTTGGCCATGACTTTGAATATGAGATTCTCTGAAAAACAAAAACAAAACAAAAAAAAACCCAGTTTTTATTCTTTGTTCTCTGTGTAGTAGAATTCGGAGCATTATTTTGTATGTAGGTGGCTCAAATTTTCACATAGTATTTTAATAAAATTTCTTTCTTATTAGAAACCATTTTTTTTCATATAGATTTTTTTTTTAGTTTACTTACTGTCACTGTAACTAGGAAGAATCAAGAACATGCCATTGGGTATCATTCATGTGTTAATAGGCAAGTAAACTGTGGTATGTCCAAACAACAGATTTGTACTTAATGCTTGCCTTAGTCAGGGTTCTCTAGAGTCAAGGAACTTATGGGTAATCTCTAGATAGTAAGGGAATTTCTTCATGACTTACGGTGGTCTATAGTCCAACTCCCCAACAATGGTCATCAGCAGCTGGGAATGACCTAGAAGTTGCTCAGTCCCACAAGGCAAGCAGGAGAAGAGAGAATCCTCCTTCCAATGTTCTTATGTAGGTCTCCAGCAGAAGGTGTGGTCCAGATTAAAGGTGCGTACCACCCTGCCTGAAATCTGGGACTTGCTTTGTCCCAGATGATCTTGAACTCAGAGATCTCTTTGCTTTAGTCTCCTGGGATTCATAGCCACTATGCCTCAAGATCTCCATGTCAAGATCTGGGTCAGAAACTTGTGTTTTCCAGCCTCATGATCAGGATTACAGGTGAGCCTTCCAATCCTGGATTGTAGTTCATTCCAGATACAGTCAAGTTGACAACCAGGAATAGCCATTCTTGACATTTTGGAGGCTCTGAGAGTTTCAGGTTCAAGGTCCACACAGGTTCTGCATCTGGACAAGATGCATTTTCTTCCTTCAGGATGGTGCCTCTACTTACAGCCTCACAATTTACTATGTTTCATCTGGGCTGCTCTTAGCTCCAATTGGCCAGCCCACAGGGCTGTGTTTTCTTTACTCCTACCCCAAGGCAGCTTTCTCTCTTCCTCCTGCCCATTTTTCTTCTATGGTGGCTTCTTATTTCCTCCCCTCCTCATGGTCTCCTGGAAACTGTTTTAATATCCATACTGTTATGTATTTTTTCATTAGCTCTGAAGGAAGAATTGAGAAAGAAAGTGAAACATGGCTTTAACATTTTCATATACTTATAGCCATTTAGATTTCTCTTGTGAATGATTTAATGCTTTTAAATGCTGTGGTTTGAGAATGTAATCACTTTGAATTTATACCTTGAGATATATTAAAATGTGCAGCTGTGATTTTTCTTTTTCTTTTTCTTTTTCTTTTTCTTTTTCTTTTTCTTTTTCTTTTTCTTTTTCTTTTTCTTTTTCTTTTTTGTGGAACTGCTAGGAACGGAACCCAAGTTTTTTTCTTTTTTGAGTAAAGAGCATGCATGTATGTATATTTATTTCTGTATTATATATAATATCACTATATATATATATATATATATATATATATATATATATATATATATAAATACATACATATATATATACACATACATACATATATAGTATCCATATACACACAACACATACATGTTCTTATATGTGTACATACATACACACATATATGTATATGGTGTGAGCAGATGTGTGCAGCCTGTTTGTGTTTTGCCCTAGGTGATTTTGATCCTGGTGTCTTTCTTTCATGTTCCTTGTGCAGTAGTGATTAATTTTCTTGATGCTCTTTGCTCTTGTTAATCTTTCCTAATATTTTCTATTTAAATATTTATTCTTCTCTCATACAATACACCTCGACCACAACTTCCCCTTCCTCTACTCCTTCCATTCCTTTTACCTCCCCTTTCCCCAAGGCCTACTCCTCTTTCTCTCCTGGAAATGATCAGGCTTCCCAGGGAGATCAACTGAACATGGCAAAACACGATGCAGTAAAACTAGGCTTATACCCTCACATCAAGGCTGGGAAAGGCAAACCAGTAGTAGGACAAGTGTCCCAAGATCAGGCAAAAAACAACCAAACAAAAAAGTCAGAGACATTATTACTACTGCCACTCTCAAAAGTTCTTCCAAAACAACAAGCCAACAATTACAACATACTGAGGCTGGCTGTTGTGCATATTTTGAGTCATTTTGATTTGTTCAATAAGATGGCATCAATTGTTTCAGGCTTTTTGGTTATTTGCAGAACTTTTGGTTAAGTTCACATTGTCTGAGTGTTTTGTGGTGTCTCTTGGCAAGTGAATATTTATTTCCCTTGAGGCTTCAGCTGGTTGACAACTAGTGTCTATGTGCAAAGAGAAGTGTAATCTCATAGCATGTAACCCTCTTTTGCTCTTGTCTGGCATTTCTCATCCTGCTTCTCAAAGGGCCCCATTACACACCCATCCTGATATTTTGGAATTTTTCCTATATCAGTACTCATAGCTGCTTTCAGTTAGGTAGTCTTCAAGCTTTTTAAATCATTAATTGAACATCCTGGTTTCCATATGAAATTGGTAAGGCCCAGGTTATAGATGAGGCAACAGAATGATCAAGAGACCTTCTCATGGCCACTGAGTAGGCAGAACTAGAAGCCGTATTTCCACTTCTTTAGATCCATTTGAATCTGTGAGTGAATGAGAGAGGCTCACATGGAGATAAAATATTATAAGAATGATTATGTACAAGTAAAGGTTTGGGCGCTATCATGGTGCGTCTAAGAGAAATGCTTGCACAGAGAAGGCAGCATCTTCATAGAAGTCACCACAATACAGGAGGAGGAAAGCACACCTGTCCCCCCTGGCTCAAATTGATTAACGACTGCTCCTTTCCAATAGACAGAGGACATGACAAGCTTTTAGGATATTCAGGTGGAGCTTCTATCCTGACATTTATTTCTTCTCTTGTTTCAGGTACAGCTTTTTCAATGCAGTCTAAAGCGATCAGACATTCAGTGTCACCAAATCTGATAAATTAATGCAGTACTTCAAAGGGCATTTAATTCAAGAAGGAAGAAAGTAATTATTCAGGTGAGCATCTGATCAAATTGTAAAGGAAAATCATGACATTAGAAACATGTAGTGGGCTTTGGGATCACTAAAATATTTTGAGCAGATAATGATACTGTGGGGGTTAGATTGAATGATTGGAGATATAATGACAGGCACCCACAGAGGAATTTAAAAATTAATTTAGAGACTAATCTATGGTCCCCTGCTGAGGCCATCTATTCTCTGTGACCTTCCTTGTTCTTCCCTTGCTAATAATGTTTAAAGCCCAATGTCTCAAGAAAAATACCTGCTTTTCAATTTCTAAAAANTGGGTGCTGTTATTTATTTTATTGGTAAGCCTTGGCTCTGTACCTCCTAGCTCAAAATGATTAATGACTGCTCCTCTTCAATAAACAAAGGACATGACTGGCTTTTAGAATTTTCAGGTAGAGCTTCTATACTGACACTTTTTTTTTTCCTTCCAGTGTCTCAGGAACAGCTCCTTCAGTGCAGTCAGAAGTGATCAGACTTCAGTGTGGTGAATTCTGATAAATGATGGTTCTTATTTCTAGCTAATCAACAGGTCTAGGGAAGCTCCTAGTTCTGGGAACAGTTTTATTAGTTACAATGTGGTATTTTTAGGCTGTAGTTATAATAGGGAATATGTAACTTATATTTCAACATTTCAGTTGTTTTATTAATGATCACAGGTTAGAAACTTAGATCCTCCAGAAAATGATGGAATGAACAAGCTTGGAATGATGTTGAGTTCTTCCTATTTAAAAGTGGTAACATCAGACCCATTTCATTTGGATGTTTTCAGAATTCACTATGCAATGGATATAAAGCACCATGCAGATTTTCTGATTCATGACATGTAGTCAACAATGATGTCTTCCTCTCATTTCAACAAATCCATGTTCTGGACTATTTTACATGCCCCCTTTTGTATTAATCATCATGTGATACAAAGACAAGTAATTCTATGTAGAAGAGATATGTGCTTAGGGAGAGACAAACACATAAGCACTGATCTCTGACATATACAAAAATAGATAAATCCAGTGGTGGCTTAGCTAGTCACTAATCCTGTCAGCTGTACTTTTTGTTGAATGGATGATAGTAGGAGATCTGAGTTTTAACTGACATGGAAGAAGTCAGCAGACTGACCAGGCTAGGAAAGAGATTTATTTGGTGAGTTGGAGAGGTGACCACAGAGAGCAGAAATCTGGGGCAGAGGGATTCCCTTTGTGACATACACCCATCTGTTTTCTTCCATGCTTTATTTCACACCAAAATAACATTTTTTTTCAAAAACCAAATTTTGGTTATGTCCCCCTATAATTATTGAAAAATCAAGAATGAGCTTAAGATGAAATATTCTAATCAGTTTAACCAGGATAGAGGAGAAAGTATTTTTCTTTTCTGATTAATCCAAAGTGTTTAGCAAAGAATCATCAAAGAATTATTTTAGATATATTGTTTCATAGATTGTCCCCAAATTTTTATGAGGCAATAGTTTTAAATTTTGTTCTCTTAAAAATGAGGAAAATGAAGTTACGCAACTTCAAATTATTCAAAAGGTGATCTCCCAGATTGAGAGTTGACAAATCATCTGGGATTTGTGAACCTAGCTCTGTCCTCTGCCACTGAGGTTTCCCTCTGCAGACAAAGTAACTGAAAACTAGCTTATATTTAACAAGCTATGATTTATTGTATAGTTCTAGTGAAGGTTCTTTAAAACACTGGAAAGCTAACTAAAAAAGGCTGATTAGTTTATAATTGGAGACATTGGCTCAGAAACAGGGAATAAAAAATGTATAGGATTACTACACGATTTGTCAAAGGAACAAGGTAACTTTCAGAAACAAACCACTACTGTGCCTAAGGCTCAGAGAACATTACGGAAAAGAAGGGAGAAATACTGAAAGGAACAGGGAGTTTGCCATGAGACTGCATCTCCCAGTAATGTCAGAAGATACACCCATGAATCTCACCAACATGACTGCCCTAAAATGAGCTGAACTTAGTAGCCTTAATTGGTGGATAAAGTCCCCAGACCACAGGAAGCATTATTCCTTCAGGAGTTATTTTTCGGGTAGTGATGATTATTATTTGTTGTCAACTTGACTATAACTGGAGGTAACCTAAATCCCAGGTGTCTGGGTACACCTTTGAGGAGCTTTTGTAAATTAAATTTGAAGTGGGAAGGCCTACTGTAGATTCATATCTTTTGCCATGGGAAGACCCACCTTAAATATGGGCTACACCTTCTGGAGGTGGATTATAAAAAGGACATGGAAGAAGGAAGCTATTGCTTTTTCCCTGCTTTCCCTCACTCTCACAGGCAAGTACATTCCCTCACTAGCATTAAAACCTACTTCTTCATGATTCTAGCATATACTAAAGACCAGCTGAGATACCCAGCCTCACACATTGAATAACTACTGGATTCTTGGACTTTCCATTGATAGACCACTATTGTTGGGCAGAATAGATCACAGCCTGTGATCCACTCTAATAAATCCCATTTATATACATTCATTCTATCTCTTCTGTTCCTCTAGAAAATGCTTTACTAAGTTAGGGCTGTATAGAAAGGCTAGGTAACCATGACATTTGAAGCAAGCAGCCTTTTATGGTTTGTGTTTTGCATTTCTGCCCTGAATCTTGTCAATGACAGATTTTAATCTGTAAATGAAATAAACCCTTTTGTTAAGTTGCTTTCTATTGTTAGAGTATATAATCACAGCATTAGAAAGGAAACTAGATTCATAGGGCTTTGAATGAAATATATTATAAAAATTGTCAAGCCTTTAAAATCTAGAGATGAATTAAAAATTACTCAATTCTATTCTTTCTACAGAAATAAAACTCAAGTATGTGTTCAGCAAATGCCACATTTCTACCATATTCTGGTCATACTTGTCTTGCTTTCTTTTTCTGCTTTCTTGAGGTATTCATTCTAAAAAGATCTTTTATGGCTTAAAGACAACTTCTGATTCATTGCAAGATTGATATTTTCAATTTCCAGGGCTGGTGAGAGTAGATCAAGCTTTAAAATAGAAACTGAAGCTACTCATTTCTTTTTATGGATAATTAATTCACTCTTTCAAAATAGGATTTATGCAAAGTGAGGAATCTAATTCAGGGTGTAGACTCATTTTTTTCAGTGGATCAAGATAAAATTTTCTCTTTTTTTACTTACGGTTTTGAAAGTAGTCCAATAAAGATTTAAATCCTGTAGTATGTCAGGGCAAAAGATAACTGGAGGATCCAAGTTTCAGTGGCACATACTTTCTGTAGCATTTATTCTTTTTCTGAGGCTGTTCCACTGAGACATTGTCAACTGTATTATTATTATTATTATTTTAAGCAGCATCATATTTATTTATTTATTTATTCCAATTTTTTAATTAGATATTTTCTTAATTTTCATTAAGGGCCCAAGGAAATATCTGTCTCTACACTTCTGATGGACAGTAGAGAAAACCAAGCTTTTAAAACATAATTCTCACAAAAGATTTGCTTCAAATTTAGAAGGGACTTCACATTTCTGGTCTTTTTATAAGTGTCACTCACAATGGGACCAGGTTATAATCATCTGTTAAGGGAGCATGATATTGAACTAAATGGGCTGGACCTACACTATTCAATTTCTGAATAGCATGTAAGTCACCCCTAGGCCATGTCCTGTCACTTCAGAAACTTAGAACGTTTGAGACCCACACAAGTTACTCAAGTTTTCTTACTTTCATCTTTAAAATGGGCTATTGACAGTACTAAAAGTGTAATTGCCATGGAGCACATGTTCATGTAGACCTAGAAAACTTTAAGGTTATATCTTCATATTTCAGTAGTAAAACGATTGTTTAGTGTATTCTTCAAATTTTCGTACAATTATGCAGATATTTGTCTATTCATCCACGCATATGAAATCAGGCACAGGGCTGTTTTTATTTCTCCAACATTTCATAAACACAGACTGCCTAGTGTTCCTCTGTACCTGAAAGTGGACAATCCTCACTGCTTCTACTGTGGCTGACTAGCCATCCATAGCCATGGTGACAAGATCATAGTTAGGCTTTCCTATCACTGAAATTTCCTTATTTAAAACCATCAATTCAAAATTTCCATTTTTTTTTCTACAAATTTTCTAGCTTCCCATCACCACTATTTTATTTTAATGTGCCTGTCCATCTGCACACATGCACAGGCACACATGCTAGGCCAAATCTTGTGTGTAATCCTCAGAACCACCATCTGTTTACTGCATTTGGGACAAAGTCTCTCACTAGCCTGTAGCTCACTAGTTAGGTGAGGCTCATGCATCCTCCTGTGTCTACCTTTGTATCACTGGGATTCTAACTGTGGTCATTACATCTGGCATATGGGGGTCAAACTCAGGCCCTCATGCTTAATAGTCTGCATTTTTCTGATTAAGTCATCTCTACAGCATACCCATGACTATTTTTTTTTACCTAAAAGATATCTTAAATTTATTGTCCCTTCTGCCTTCATAAAACTGTAAAGTCTTTTATTTATTTTCATTATTGGTGTAATTACATGATGTCATTATTTCCATAACATTTTTCAGAATGTCCTACATTCCCTTGCTCTGCTCTATTTTATGACAATAACCTGTGACATTAACCCTTAGTGACCCGAGTAAAAACAGCTGATTGTTTTTCCCACACCTCCTTCTGAGCAGCTTATGCTGCTATAACAATTCTCACTAGGATAGGCTTATTTCTCCATAAAGTTTGGTTCCGTAGTCTTACTAAAAGTTCTTGACAGTTTTTTGGGTAATCATATAATTATTTTTTGGTTTACCTACGTTTCTGTTGTCGATAACATATGTTCTAAATGCTATTTTCTTGCCTCAATTTTATGAATGTGGTATTTATGAGTATACTCCAGGTTACCTTAACTCCCTTTTATAATGGAAATAAATAACTAGGAAGAAGCTGTCTTGTCTGCCAATATCAAGAATAGATATTTCAATATATATACATCACATTCTTTTTACTTAATTTTACAATAGAAAGACTAGGGGTACTTAGTGACTAAGCAAGTCTACCTCAGCTTTGTGCTTTAGCTCTGAAAAGCCTTATTACATTTCTTCTGTATGCTACTTCATCTTCTGAAGTAGACTGAACCTGTTTTATTTTACCATTAGAAATAACAATGATTAACATTTCTTTTATTTTATAACAGAGAGTTTCTTAAGTAATTTGCACATGTGACCCACTGTATTCAGACATTTTTTAAGACTATTACTATTATCTCAATTTTAAGAATAAATGTTGAAGTTTATGGCAGTTTATTGCTTTGTCCATGTTCACATAGCTGCTAGTTGTGGATCAAGGATTTGATACCTGACACTTTGCCTCCAGACATTGATTATTCCTTGTTACTAGAATATATTTAATTCCATTGAGAAGTCTAAAGCCTTTGGAATAAAAAAAAATTCAATTCTAGGAAGCAAACTGGACTACCCAGACAGAGCTACTGACAATGGGTCTTTAGTCAATGAGGATCTTGAACTAGGTACTCTGGACACCTGTCAGGAGGAGATAACGAGGTTAGAGCTGAGCTGGTCTCTGAAATTCTTCAAGGTCTCACCAATAACACAGCAGCCAATCAAAACTGTACTAATGTCACATCTCTGCCCCTACCAATCATATTAGAGGTTACCTAACCTTCCTAGAAAATTTCTTGAGCCCTGCATAAAAGAGGGTCTGAGAGCTCCTCTGGTCATCACCATTTTGATCAATGGTTCACTGTTGTATTCTGGTAATTTCTGCAGAATAAGTGTTCTTCTCCTTTGCATCCTATTTGAGTCTTCAAAAATATCCATTCTTTATCATTGATACATATTTTTTATAGTCACACATCTTTTGATAATGAAATAACCTTAAGTGCCATATTTTGTGGATCTCTGATGCTTTTGAAGCTATCTATATATAGCATAACTGAATTGTTAAACATTAACTTTTTTATACTACTTACTATTTGAATAACCTTGAAAACATGTTATTATAATTAACTAATGAGAGTCTAATATGACCATGAGTTTGACTGTTTATCCTAAACAGTTTGTAATAGCTGCTATTAAAAGGACTGGGATTAAACCTTTTATTCTTAAATGACTTGCATAGGCACAATGCCTATCTAAGAGTAAAATTAATTTGAATTTTGGATCAGTATACAAAGATTTATACCAATGAAAATCGTAAACTTATATCAATATATAAATTCTGTACCAATGTAAGAAAAATATAACTTCAATTTGTACCAAAATAGAAAGATTTCTACTAATGTAAGATTATGGCTGTAAAATGTTTTGTTTAAGAATAAATTTTATAATCTATCCCTATATATGTAATTTCTTCTAATATTACTCTATACCCCTTTTTTCTTTTCACCCCCTCCATTTACATAAAAAAGGATAGGGAAGAGCAAAGGAAAGATAGAAATCTGAGTCTGAGCTCTAGATTTAGTTTCCTCTTTGTCCAAAACTATAATCATTTTTAAATTATTCCTAAAAATTACAACATATCTATAATTCATAAAATGACCAAAATTATCTATCCCAACTTAAGGAACTGGGACAGTGGTCTTCCTATTGTTGCTTCCTGGTGACTTGGGATAAAGAATTCATTCTGGGGACCCAAAAGGAAACTGGGAAAATGTTTAAGTCAAAATAAAGCTTACTGTCATTATTTATTGTCCAGTGTTTATGTGTTGAGAAAGTCCAGGGCTTTACTGAAGTCCTGAATGGAACCATATGAAAGGCCAGATGAACTTATGTCATCTGGATTAGCAGCTCTTTCTGAAGTTGCTCTCAAAGCAAGTCTCTGGAAACAGCCTCAGTTGAGTCAGGATCAGGCATGAAGCCAGAACATCCAGCATCCCTGAAGGTGAATCTTTTCAGGGCTGCCTCTTGTTGTTTTAGTCTGTAATATATAAACCTTACAACCAATATTTAATTCTATAAAAATATTTGTATGAAATGTGGAATGTGCACAGATAAGTTAAGGATGAATTCTTACTTCTTGTTTGAACAGGTAAAAGTCTTTTGTATGAGTTAACTTGATCAATAACCAAATAGTTATTCATTCAACTTCATTCATGCCATATCAAAAATGGCAGAGATGAATTTTGAGATTCTGTAGCCAACAAGATTTAAAGACTATGTATAGCTGAGTTCTGGTAAGAGACAGCACATTATTCTTTTTTTTCAGTTTTAAAAATCTATGTGGAATATTAAATTGCCGCAGACCCTTTTAGGCCCCTTGTCTGCGTGGATCGGGTTCTCTGGAATCAAGTGGGCAAGGAGTCGAATGTGGGTGACAAACACACACACAAGGGAGTGTGGATCTGAGTGTAATTGTGAGATCGAGCATCAAACTTTTTTATACAGCAGAGTAACAAGAAACCAGGCCAGAGATACAACTACCAAGTTACAATGACACAATACAAAAGGAATGAATACATCAAAAGGACTTACAGGAACCAGGCAATATTTACAGTAAATAAAAAAAAAAAAAAAAAAAAAAAAAAAAAAAAAAAAAAAAAAAAAAAAAAAAAAAAAAAAAAAAAAAAAAAAAAAAAAAAAAAAAAAAAAAAAAAAAAAAAAAAAAAAAAAAAAAAAAAAAAAAAACTCTGCCTAGGATCAGCTAGTGACAAGTAAGGATTTCACACCCTAGTCACAACTTGTGCTACTGCTTTGAGCCTTGTGAAAGCTAGCACCAGGGGGTTCTGCTCTAGCAGACCTTCTCATGAATAATATATGACCACAGTCCCCTATTTCCTAGGCCTAGGAAATATATAAATTCTTGCATATGAAGGTAACTTGGTTGTGCTGATAAGAATCTGTGGGGAATCTCCATGTGTCAGAAGAATTCACCAACTTGCTTCTAATATGCAATGTAGTCTGCTATACCTGGCTGTAGAAGATTCTAGGTATATACTTTGTTAAACTTGCCCTGAGATTTCTAATTCTTTTTTTTTTTTTTTTTTTTTTTTNTCGAGACAGGGTTTCTCTGTATAGCCCTGGCTGTCCTGGAACTCACTTTGTAGACCAGGCTGTCCTCGAACTCAGAAATTCGCCTGCCTCTGCCTCCCGAGTGCTGGGATTAAAGGCGTGCGCCACCATGCCCGGTGAGATTTCTAATTCTTATGTAGTAAAATATTGTAAGAAACCATGTAAGACCCTCCATGATATTGCAGGGACAAATCTGGGGCTTTCTAGCTATGGGAATGCCAAGGCTCTAGGAGGATGGGTTTCTTTTGAAACTCTGCCTCAGGACTGCTTCCAGGTTTTTAGGCCTGCCAAACAAGTCACTATAAGAGTGGTTGTAGCATTAAATATGATACAAGTAGAAAAAAAATCTCTTATGAAGTCCTCTATGAAAGGAAATTAGTGTAAACTTATACATTCAATTCATATACCCATCCCAAGGAAAGATGAGATGTTTCTGCTTTTTATGTATTTATCTATATTTTACTCATTCAGCTTTTATTTTTATTTATTTATTTATTTATTCAGTTTTTATTTTTGGAAAGTAGAGTGAAATAGGAAAAAAAAACTCCGTGAATTTAGCTTAAGAAATATCTCAGGATACAGTGAGTGCTAATTTTTATGCCAGAAGCAGTTCTATATTGAGAAAATTTATCATATTTTCATTTGGATGAACTTATTATGTTTCCTTTCCTAGGACTCACACTCTCTGAGGCATAATGTCTTGTACACAGTAAAAGTTCACCCATGTTTGTTGAATATGCCTTAAATATAATTTGTTTTACCAGTTATGTTTATTGCATACTAACTCCAGTTGCTCCATTTTCTATTTAATAAGGCATGTTTCAAAATCACCAAGTCATGGCCTAGCCAGACTCAGCTTATGCCCAGCATAATAGATTCACTATCTCTGTGAAGAATTGATATTCTTGGATTAAACTATTCAGTGCTTCTATTATTATGGGGATTACAGATTTCAAGGGATCCACGAGGGCAGACTGGAGAGTAAGGGTAGCTTATGCAGAATTAAAACTGAAGACGAACAGAGGCAAACACTACATTATATTCAGAAGGGATCCTTGAGGGTAGGGCTGCAGAAGCATGAATAAAGATATCTCCAGGCAAGAAGGGATAGAGCTTAAGAGGCCTGAAAACTTAAAATGCCCCATTTTAAAAAGCATCTTTGATTTTCTTTAAAAAATTAACATGGTCTCATTTCCTACTGTATCTTATAAAACAGAATGAAAGAACTGTTATATGACAAGTCTTGAATAGGCACAGAAGGATGCCAAACAGTCATAGACATGGGAGGTAGAGGCCATAGCAAAAGCCAGAATGGCAAATCCACACTCCAGAGACCATAGAAGACTCAGGCAATGACTGCAGGATCACTTCTTAAGATATCACAAGATCTTTTCCATCTTCTAAGGAGAGGAAATGAGTTACATGGTCCCAAAGAATTATGTTCATTGGTGGGATGAACATTTTAGGTTTAGTCACATAGTTAGGCAGACTTCTTTTCTTCTGCAGGTTGTGGGCTAGAGAAGCAGCTTTGCAAATGGAACACAAGCTATCCTAAAGTAATCCATCAGTTCTGGAGGCTGGCTTGCAGGAGGGATTTATTTAACTTTAGGAAGTTGGCAGGTTAGATGAGGAGCATGTGAACAGTAGGGTAGCAGATTCCACATTTACTATTCCACAGAAGTGTTTGTAAAAGGTGCTGTTTCAGCTGACAAAGCAGCACCTTCACAATGGATGCCTGCTTTGATGCTGTAGGGGAAACGCCCTGCTGTGGAAGTAAACTACATTTTATATTAATTAGATGATATATTAATCTTTTCCACCACTGAGGTACTAGACTAGTAAATGCTAATATAGCCTATCACTTCTTCAATGTGTGTGGGCTTGGTATTAAGAAATTGTCTTCTTATAAGTTGCTGAAGTTTTGTAAAATAACATCTTTTGTAGTATATTTAGTTACAAGAATTTAAATAGATTGACGATTAAAATTCCTCAGGTTACTGAATTTTCTTACTTTCAAGATTTAATAGAGGTTATATTATAAAGGTTGTTACTGGATATGACTTTTTTCTAAACATTTTTAGGGAAATAACTAACAAAAAACCAAACTAACAGGTGGAATCTGTGCTTTTTACAGATTCTAGTTGTGTGAAAAGCAAGAATTTGCAAAGTATTGTAAGACCAAACCAGAAATACCCCTATTCCAAACACGGGCTGTTCACGCACCCCACGAATCATGAGAGACCTGTCTTGATGCAAACTGCAAGAGAAATTTTAATCAGAGCTCCAGGACGACCCCGTATCCCACGCAGGGGACAGGGGAGTCGACCACGAGGCTCGAAAATTAGAAGCTTTTATAGCAATGGGGTAGGGGGGTTGGGGAAATTGGCGCGGTTTCACATGATTGGCTAGTTCAAACATCAGCAAGAGCAGCTTGAGGTAATAGCTAACTCTAAGAGACAAAAGTAGGGGGGAAGGGGGAGGTAATCTACCTAACAGTTAAGTCATGTACTACCTTAGGCAACCTCCTGGGGTGTTGAGACATTCCACAGAGGACGCTGTGACATTCAGAGGGCGTTGGGCTATTCTGTGATTGTTCCAGGAAAGGCTTGCCCCGTACCTAGGGCCATCGGTTAGTTTAAAGGTTCACTTTCCCTCCTGACACAAGGGACTCTCTGAGCCTCAAATCAATCATCTACCAAACAAATACTGATTCTATTTTTTTCAGCGATAAGAAGGGAGAGAGAGAGAGAGAGAGAGAGAGAGAGAGAGAGAGAGAGAGAGAGAGAGAGAGAGAGAGAGGTGCACTCTATAGGATGTAGTTTAACAAGTTTATTCCAGGTAAAGTTAGATTTTGCAAATTAGGTGATTTTCTAGAAGCCTTACGGGTATTACTTTTAGAATATATGAGCCCAGAGATTCACTATCAACACAGCATGTGTTCTTTCCTTGGGAGATTCGGTTCTGAATGAGTTGATGCTAAAATATTAGTTTAGGGAATTTATGCAGTACCTTATGTCTTGGCTTGTAAGTCATGGTAGAGTTTGTCTTGCCAATTATACTGGTTCCCATTTCTCCTTACTCAATGACAAGATCACATTCCCATATTTCACTGAATATGCTATACCATAGATAGCAATACATAAATTATAGGAATAATTAGTTAAAAGAAAGTATAGTTGTAATCACACATTTTCTGTTACCTAGTAAATGATGATTAACTAGTGGCCATTTTGTAGGCATGGAAATAATGGTTTTGTTGCGGTTGCAGCAAAGATGTAAAGCAACAGTCATGGATAAAGTGGTAGTTATGGCAAAAGCCTTTCCCCCTGAATTCTTTACTTCTAGGAAATCTATTACCACTGATGGGTTGAAAAGTTATCATTTCCTATTCAGGATTTTGTTTTCACCCTATCACTTCATTCTAGAGCCTTACCAACAAAACACTCCTCCAAAGGCCAAACTATCCCATATAACTTTCCTTAAATTGACCCCAGTGGCTGTCTTGTCCTCAGAGGAATCTAGATCCATACCATCCTACATGAAGCCTTCCTTCATAAAGCCACTGCCTGATATCTAAGGTAGCCTTCTGAATAATTTCATTTTCACAGATTTCTATGTAAGGACACATACATATTTGCATATAAATATTTACATATGTAACTTATCAATGTTATGTACCCTCTTAAGCATCTTGGACCCTGTATTTTAGGGCAGGTATAAGACAGAAATGTAGTTACTTTTTCAATTCACCTCCTATTCCTAACTCACTTAGACCAGAGGACTCCCTGTCTCAGAGAGCTTGATGTTTTTAATTTGAAAACCCTATTGTCATTTCTGCCACCCCAGAAGGAAGCATTAAGAAGAGGTCAGTGGCAAATTACTGAGCCTAGATGAACAATTTGCTCTTAATTAAAAAGTCTGATGAGACTCTCTCTGGGAAATGAACTCATTGAAATGGGACATAATTTAAGCTCATCCACTCAGGACATTTTCTCTCTATTTTTCCTTCACCCAGAACATGAAATTTTTATTTAGTCTCATGATATAAATTGATTTTGACAGGAGCAATTTTTTTTTCATTCAAACCATAAAATTATTATGTTGTCTGAGTTAACATTGTGTTTTCTCCACAGAAAAATAATGAGTACCACTCTCCCTAGAGTGAATGTCTGTTAGCAAAGGAGAATGCAGCAAAATTATTCTTGCTGTGGTTTCAGGATGGTAAGGATACTTTCTATTTCTGAATACATAGAACTCTTAATTCAGAAGGCTATAGAGCCTAATCCTAGTTCTGTCATTTAACAGCTGAGTAACTTTGGGCAAATACCTGGTTTCTTCATCTGTTAAATAACATGGTATCCTCATTTGTTTAAAAAAAAAAAAAATCCTTGTCTCAGATTAATAGCTCTCCTAAGAATGAAATAACTTCGTTTCCAATGGGTAACATGAAACATAATACAATATAAGCGTCAATTTTAACACTATCTGACTTGACACACTGAAAGAAGTTTCTTACAGGAGATTTTGCTAAACAATAGATCTATCAACCAGTGGAGACAGCATCTAGGCAGNTTGATTGAACTGAAATGGGATAACCAATTCTGAGATACAAGGTATTTCCATACTCTAAACTTTCTTACAGGCTGTGTTGCTGATGAAATGAATAGTTCAGCAAATAAGTAACATTTTGGAACAATGTTTTCTAAATACTATTCCAGGGGACAGTTATTCCAGGCAATCTACTCAAATCATGTACATGCTTGCTAGACTGATAGCACTTTTGAAGAGTCACGGTACATGCTGTCATCTTAAGAGTGTCAAAACAATGATACAACAAAAATATTAACCTGGTTGAGGTAATGGGGGCTACTCTTTTACACTACAGTGGAAGTATAAACAAGTGCAGTGGCTTTGGAAATCAGTTTGGAGGGTACTCAATAACATTAAGAATAAATTACCCTATAACCCAGCTACACAACTTCTGGGCCTAGACCCAAATGATTCTCCATTCTATTATAGAGAAACTTTCACATTAGTGTTTACTGCAGCCTTCTCACTACATCTAAGGAAGCAATCTGGATGTTCATCAATTGACAAAGATGCAAGTAAAATATGGTAAATATATGCAGTAGAACTTTATTTATGCATGCTTTCTCTCATACAGATCTTAGCTTGGTCTCTTTGGAGTTGAATGACTCTGACATCCACACAAATGCTATGGAATGCATCAACTCATGTCTACCAACAAAAAAGAAATAAATAGAAGAAAAGGGTTTGTGTAGAAATACCCTGTGCAGTTAAGTTAATTCTGTTCCTAAAAGCATCAAGAAACTGAATAAAATCCCCAGTGCCAGGTGTGGGGTACTTTAGTTAGGGAGGAAATAGAACTATCTCTGATTATGACTGGGAGGAACCTCTGTCTAAATATATATATATGTAGATATTTAAAAGGTAACGTGACATTGCTTCTATTTAGCTAATCATTAGTAGCAATTTCCTGTGTAGAGCTTGTGAGTTCTTGAGGCATGAGTTTTGAGCTAGTTTTATAGCAACAGGCATGGGATCGCTTTTTTGGTAGAGGCTTTAAATTCAATCAGAGAGCAATTTGTTAGCCTAGATAACAGTAATGCTATATTGCACATGTGAACGCATCTTGCCTGGCATATTGATATTATAGTTCATGGAGCTTATTGTTTGGTAAGACCTTTGATGCCTTTTCTTCCCAAGTAGTCTGCATGGCACCTTTGGGTATTTTGAAAGCTCACCAGCAGGGAAGAAGATTATAGCTTGAGTCCTCTATAGGAGAGCATTGATCTTTCATCCATCACTTATTTTCAGTATCTTGAGCAATGATGTATCTGCATTTGTATGTACCAAGAGAGCTTATCTGGGAATTCTAACAGGGGAATAAAGTACTCATATATCCTTGACCAAAGAAAAGTCTTCAACTATTAGAGAGGTCTGTTCTCCTTGACTGAGTACAAAACTGTGGAGGTATGCATATAAAATAGTGAGGGAGTATTAGTTTCTTTTCTGTTCCTGCATTAACAAGAGCAAAAGCAATGTGTGGAAGAAAGAGCTCATTTGGGCTTACAGTTCCAAAAGGATAAATCGATTACTATTATGGTAGGTAGGCATGGAGACAAGTATCAGGCATGGCAACAAGAACAGGAAGCTGAGAGCTTACATCTTCAAGTGCACAAAGCATAGAAAGTAAACCTGGGGATCCATACCATATACAGTTACCAAACCCGTAGACAATATTATGGATGCCAACAAGTGCTTGTTGAGAGAAGTCTGATGTAACTGTGTTGGGGTCCACTGCCTGCAGTAAATCCCTACATCGCAGACTGGGTTCTCTGGGGATGGTCTTGGGCTGAAACGATAAACTAGGTTGGGGGGAGAAAAGATGGCACCAAGACAACATGGCTGATCAAAGCATCTGATTTAATGATGGATTTCTCTTGGGGGAAAAGGGGGAAGACCCTGCCCCCCCAGTCGGTTCTGCGCAGGCGCCTAGAGTTTGGTAGGAAGCCTGAAGCATTGTGGGATGTCCCTTGTATGCAGGTGAGCTGGGCGGAGCCAGGGTCCAGGAAGACACACAGGAGCAGACAGAGCACCAGGCTAGTTCAGGTGCTAATTAACAAAACAAAGGAGATGCCCCTTGGTAGTGCAATCTTTATATGCCCCAATACAGGGGAACGCTGCCAGGGCTGAGAAGTGGGAGTGGGTGGGCAGGGGAGCAGGGAGGGGGGAGGAGGAGGGGGGAGGGGAAAGGGGGAAGGGGGAGGGGACTTTCGGGATAGCAATTGAAATGTAAATTAAGAAAAGATCTAATAAAACAACAACAACAACAACAACAACAACAACAAAAACAAAACAAAACAAAAAAAAAAACCAAAGGATGCCACACCATGTGTGGCTCTCTATGGCCGGTCTTAGCATCAGCCGTGCTTATGGGGGAGGGGACGTTACATAACTGTTTGCTGAGAGGCTCTGCCAGTGCCTGACAAATACAGAGGTGAATCCACACAGCTATCCATTGGACTGAGCACAGGCTTTTCAATGGAAGAGCTAGAGAAAGGACCCATGGAGCTGACAGGGTTTGCAGCTCCATAGGAGGAACATCAATATGAACCAACCAGTACCCCCAGACCTCCCAGGGACTAAACCACCAATCTGTGAGCTTTCTTAAACAGGATAAATTCCTTGATGTTAATAGATTTTCTCACTGTTGCCATTAACCAGTATTTTTTTCTTTTCTGTTCTTCCCCCACCACACACACAAATTTTATAAACTTCAGTTGGGTTTGGCTTAATAGGTTTCTAGCAGAACTGTGTTCTTATGGCATATATGAACTCACTAGTTAAGAAGAATTTCGAATGTAAACTCCCAGCTGCTTGCACTCAAACTTCACACAGATACATTAGAAAACAAAATAGTGGCTAAAAGTTCTTAAGTGACTGTTCCAGAGTCCATATAGTTCACATAGGCAGACAGCGTCTCACTGTTTGCTTGCTTCATTTTCTCATAATCATGCGTTTGTTTTAAACAGGAGGAAAAGGAGGCTTAGTCTCATGCACAGACTGCTAAGGATTATTATAAAAGAAAAATAACTGAGCAAGAATTATAGATGAAAACAACCTCCACCAAAAAAGGGAATATCATTTGAAATGTAAATAAAGAAAATATCTAATTAAAAAAAAAGAAAACAACTTCCATTGGTATTGAGGAGCTATGAGCGCTGGATAGTGTCTCTGGTGGAAGAACCATTCTGTATTGAAGATGTGGCCATTGTTCGGTTTCCATGGTCCAGTGAGGGTATCCACACTCATGCATTGATGTGCAGAACTTGTAACACAGAGCTCTAAAGGGGTTAGTCTTCATCAAATTCTTCCCTTCTCCCAAGAGATCAGGGAACCCCACAGAAGATGAGGAGAAAAGAACATAAGAGCCAGAGGAGGTGGAGGATATGATGAGAACAAGACTCTCTGAATTCACTAAGACTCAGTGAACTCACAGAGATGGAAGCATCAAGCACAGGGCCTCCATGGGTCTGTACCAGGTTCTCTGTGTACATATTATAGCTTTCAGTTTAGTATTTTTATAGAACTACTGAGCCTCTGATTCTTGTACCTTCTTTTGAGCCTTTATTCAAACCAACTTATAAGTTGAGTTGCCTTATCCTTGATATGATGTTTTTATGCTTCATTTTAATCACGTATCATTTTGTTGTATTTGGTTGTTACCTCTTAGAAGCCTGTTGTTTTCTAATGAGAGATAGAAAGAGAGTGGATATAGAGATGAGGTGAGGTGGGGAGAAACTGAGAGAAGGAGAGGGAGGAGAAACTGTAATAATGATATTATATGAGGAAAAACTATTTTTAATAAAAGGGAAAAAGAAAACTTTAATTTAAAATATTCCCAGATAGAAAATATGCTGTAAGGTGATTTTTTTTCCCAGTTTTTCACTGATGTGTTTTAAGAATCAAACTTGATTGCCTGAATCCCTGGAGGCCTGTCAGATCCAGGCCTGCCAACATCTGGGTCAACCAGTTAGGACTATACCCCAGACCCCTTGCCTCTCAGGTCACCTTAAGCATATCCAGTGGCAGTGAACTGCACCCTGTCTCTTGTACTCAAATTCATTCTCAGAGGCCTGCTAGCACCAGAGACTACCAGGTAAAATCCCTCCCCTCAATCTTCTGCCTGCCATGGCTCTCCCTAAAGCACACCAAACAAATTTAAACTGCATTACCCCTGTACTCTAGCCCCCTACTCTGTTTGCATCCCCAGTGGCCTGCTACCACCTGAGACAACCAGATAGATAGCTAAATGCCAGCCTAAGAATACAATCACAACAGCCAGGGCAATATGGCACCACCAGAGTCCAGTTAATGTTCCACAACAAGCCATAAATATCCAAACACAGATTTAAACACAAGAAAACGATCTTAAATCTGGTCATATAATCATGACAGATGCTTTTAAAGAGAAAATTAGTAAATCCCTTAAAGTTATACAGGAAAATACAATCAAACAGGTGAAGGAACCAGAATAAAGCTGGTCAAGACCTGAAAAAGGATATAGAAGCAAAAAGGAAAAAAAAAATCATGGACTGAAGGAATCATGGAGATGGAAACTATATGTTAGGGAACAGAACCTGCAGACACAAGCCTCACAAACAGAATGCAAGTGATGGAAGAGAGAATCTACTGGTAGAAGATACAATAAAAGAAACTGATACATTGGTTTAAAACAGTATTTCATCTAAAATGTTCCTGATGCAAAACATATAGGAAATCTGGGACTATATGAAAAGACCAAACCAAGACTAATAGGGATAGAAGAAAGCAAAGATGCTCATCTACAAGGCCCATAAAATATCTCCCTCAAAACTATAGGAGATAATTTCCCAACCTAAACAAAGAGATGCCTATAAATATACAAGAAGCTTAAGAGCTCCAAGTAGATTGGATCAGAAAGAAAATCCCCAGTCCCACATAATAATACAAAGGTGAAATGTATAGAACGAAGAAAGAATATTAAAAGCTGCAAGGGAAAAAGGCCATGTAACCTGTAAAGGTAGATCTGTCAAATTACATCCAATTTCTCATCAGAGACTCTAAAAGCCAGAAGGGCCTGTGCAGGTGTCTTGCAGTCTCTAAGAAATGACAGAAGCTAGCACAGAAAATGAACAAAACTTTCAATTACCATAGATGGAAAAAAACAAGATATCCTAAGACAAAACCAATTTAAATAAGATCTGTCCATAAATTTAACTCTACAAAAGATATTAGAAAGAAAACTCCAAGGATGTTAGCTACACCTAAAAAAACACAAGAAACAAATAGCCACACACCAGCAAAATAAAAAGAAGGGAAGCATCAACACATAAAAATCCATAGACACATAGACACATAGACACACAGAACACACACACACACACACACACACACACACACACACACACACACACACACACACACCATCATCTCCACCACCACCACCACCACGACCATCACAACCACTATCAAAATAAGAGGTACTTAAAATGGTTGGTCATTAATTTCTCTTTACATCAATGGATTCAATTCTCTAATAAAACGACTCAGGATAACAGAATGAATTAAAAAAAAAAAACAGTATCCATCTTTCTGCTGCATACAAGAAACACACCTCAGAGACAAGGATATACATTAACTCAAAGTAAAGGGCTAAAAAGTTTTCTAAGCAAATGGACACAAGAAGCAAGCTAGTATAGTTATTCTATTCAACCAAAAGTAATCAAAGGAGATAAAGACACTTCATACTCATTAAAGAAAAACCCACTAGTGTGACATCTCAGTTCTTAATATCTATTCCCCAGATGCAAAGGCATCTACATTTGTTAAAGAAATAATACCAACACTTAAAACACATATCAAACATTAATATTGGGAGACTTCCAGAGGCTTTGCAATTTTATGAGGTCCCATTTGTCTATTGTTGATCTTATAGCATAAGCCATTGGTATTCTTTTCAGGAAAATTTCCCCTGTGCCCATGTGTCTGAGTCTCTTCCCTACTTTCTCTTCTATTAGTTTCAGTGTATCTGGTTTCATGTGGAGGTCCTTGATCCACTTGGGCTTGAGCTTTGTACAAGAAGATAAGAAAGGATTGATTTGCATTCTTGTACATGCTGACCTCCAGTTGAACCAGCACCATTTGGTGAAAATGCTCTCTTTTTTTCCACTGGATGGTTTTAGCTCCTTTGTCAAAGATCAAGTCGCCATAGTTGTGTGGGTTCATTTCTGGGTCTTCAATTCTATTCCATTGATCTTCCTGCCCATATCTATACCAATGCCATATAGTTTTTCTTTTTTAAAAATCACTATTGCTCTGTAATGCAGCTTAAGGTCAGAGATGGTGATTCCCCCAGTTCTTTTATTGTTGAGAATAGTTTTCCCTATCCTGGGCTTTTTTGCTATTCCAAATGAATTTGCAAATTGCTTTTTCTAACTCTATGAAGAATTGATTTGGAATTTTGATGGAAATTGTATGATGGAGATTGCTTTCAGGAAGATGGACATTTTTACTATATTAATTCTGCCAATCCATGAGCATGGGAGATCTTTCCATTTTCTGAGATCTTCGATTTATTTCTTCAGATACTTGAAGTTCTTGTCGTACAGATCTTTCACTTGCTTGGTTACAGTCACATTAGCATGTATAGCAGAGGATGGCTTGTTTGGCACCAACAGGAGAAGAGGGCCTTGATCATGTGAAGGCTTGATGACCCAGTGTAGAGGAATTCGAGGGCAGGGAGGCAGGAGAGGGTGGGTGGGTGGGAGAACACCCTCATAGAAGCTAGGGGAGGAGGGATGGGATAGGGAGTTTCCAGGGTGGAAACTGGGAAAAGGGATAACATTTGAAATGTAAATAAAGAAAATATCCATTAAAAAAATAATAGTGGGAGACTTCTATACGAGACTCTCATCAGTAGCCAGCTTATAAAGACAGAAACTAAATAGGGAAATAATGAAACTGAATCAAATGGACCTCACAGATGTCTACAGAACATTTTACCCAAACAGAAAAGAATATACTTTTCTCTCAGTATGTCACTGAACATTCTCCAAAATTGACCATATACTCAGTCACAAGCGACTCTCAACAGATACTAGAAAATTGAAATAACCACTTGTATCTTATTAGATCAACATGGATTAAAAGCTAGATTTCAACAATAGAAACAACAGAAAGCCTACAAACTCCTTGAAATGGAACAACTCTCTACTCAATGACCACTCAGTCAGGGAATAAATAAAAAAAAAGAAATTAAGGACTTTCTAAAATTTAATCAAAATGAAGGCACAGCATATCCAAACTCATGGAACACAATAAAAGCTGTGCTAAAGGAAAGTTCATAGTTCTAAGTGCCTTCATAAAGAAATTGGAGAGATCTCCTATGAGCAACTTAATAGCATACATAAAAGCTCTAGAAGAAAAAGAAGCAAACACACCCAAGAAAGGTAGACAAAAGAAAAAAAATCAAACTTAGGGCTGAAATAAATCAATTAGAAACAAAGTGAACAATACAAAGAATCAATGAAGTCAAGAGCTGGATCTTTGAGAAAGTCAACAAGTAAGCCCTTAGCCACACTAACTAATAAGCATGGGAGAATATTCAAATTAATGAAATCAGAACTGAAAAGGGGGATATAAGATACTGAGGAAATCTAAAGACTCATCAGTACTTACTTCAAAAACCTGAACTTCACAAAATTGGAAATTCTAAGAGAAATGGACAGTTTTCTTGATAGATACCATTTACCTAAATTATAAGATCAGGTAAACAATTTAAATAAAGGTATAGAATAGAATAGAATAGAAGCAACCATTAAAAGTCAAGTAATCTAAAGAAGACTAGGGCCGGATGGTTTTAACACAAACTTCTACCAGACTTTCAAAGATGAGGTAGTGCCAATATTCCTCAAACTATTCCACAAAATTGAGACAGAAGGAATGTTACCAAACTCATTCTATGAAGCAATAGTCACCCTAATACCTAAACCACACAAAGACTCCACAAAGAAAACTTCCTTTATGAACACTGAAACAAAAATACTCAATAAAATACTTGTAAGCTGAAACTAAGAATATATCAAAAACATCATCCACCATGATCAAGTATGTTTCATCCTTGGGATGCAAGGATAGTTCACCATAGAAAAATCCATCAAGGGATCTTAGACGAAGGGCCTTGTATCCTTGATCTCTTTAAGACTTTTATCATGAAGTGGTGTTGGATCTTGTCAAAGTTTATTTTTTTTCAGCATCTAATGAGATGATCATGTGATTTTTTAAAATTTCAGTTTGTTTATATGGTAGATTACATTGATGGATTTTTCTATACATTGATGATTTTCCATTTTCTATACTATTACAGAGAAATAGTAATAGAGACTGTAAATTATTGGCATAAAAAGGGGCAGGGGAAGCACTGGGAGAGATTTTTAACTTGGAATTGGGAGGAGAGAAGGGAGGGGGACTTTGTCAGGATGTAAAGCATATAAAAAAATGAATTATTGGATGAAACAAACCTGACAGGTTCACCAATTGAATAGAATCAAAGGACTGGAAACAAACGAACACACCTATAGACACTTGATTTTTTTTCTAATTTTTATTAGGTATTTTCTTCATTTACATTTCAAATGCTATAGCAAAAGTCCCCTATACCCCCCCCCCCCCCACTGCTCCCCTACCCACCAACTCCTACTTCTTGTCCCTGGTGTTTACCTGTACTAGGGCATATAAAGTTTTCAAGACCAAGGGGTCTCTCTTCCCAATGATGGCTAACTAGGCCATCTTCTGCTACATATGCAGGTAGAGACATGAGCTCTGGGGGTACTGGTTAGTTCATATTGTTGTTCCACATATAGGGTTGCAGAACCCTTTAGCTCCTTGAGTACTTTCTCTAGCTCCTCCATTGGGGGCCCTGTGTTCCATCCAATAGCTGACTGTGAGCATATACTTCTGTGTTTGCCAGGTACTGGCGTAGCCTCACAAGACACAGTTATATCAGGGTCCTTTCAGCAAAATCTTGCTGGTGTATGCAATAGTGTCTGCATATGGTAGCTGATTATAGGATGGATCCTGGGTGGGGTAGTCTCTGGATGGTCCATCCTTTCGTCTCAGCTCCAAAGTTTGTCTCTATAACTCGTTCTATGAGTGCTTTGTTCCCAATACTAAAAAGAGGCAAAGTGTCCATACTTTGGTCTTCATTCTTCTTGAGTTTCATGTTTTGCAAATTATATCTTGGGTATTCTAAGTTTCTGGGCTAATATCCACTTATCAGTGAGTACATATCATGTCAGTTCTTTTGTGATTGGGTTACTTCACTCAGGATGATACCCTCCAGATCCATCCATTTGTCTAGGAATTTCATAAATTCATTGTTTTTAATAGCAGAGTAGTTGTCTATTGTGTAAATGTACCACATTTTCTGTATCCATTCCTCTGTCGAGGGATATCTGGGTTCTTTCCAGATTCTGGCTATTATAAATAAGGGTGCTATGAACATAGTGGAGCATGTGCCCTTATTACCAGTTGGAACATCTTCTGGATATATGCCCAGGAGTGGTATTGCTGGATCCTCTAGTAGTAATATGTCCAATTTTCTGAGGAACCACCAGACTCACTTCCAGAGTGGTTGTACCAGCTTGCAATCCCACCAGCAATGGAGGAGTGTTCCTCTTTCTTTACATCCTCACCAGCATCTGCTGTCACATGAATTTTTGATCTTAGCCATTCTGACTGGTGTGAGGTGGAATCTCAGGGTTGTTTTGATTTGCATTTTTCTGATGATTAAGGATGTTGAATATTTTTTTCAGGTGCTTCTCAGCCATTCCTCAGTTGAGAATTCTTTGTTTAGTTCTGTACCCCATTTTTAATGGGGTTATTTGATTTTCTGGAGTCCATTTTCTTGAGTTCTTTATATATATTGGATATTAGTCCTCTATCTGATTTAGGATAGATAAAGACCTTTTTGCAAACAGTTGGTGGCCTTTTTGTCTTATTGACAGTGTCTTTTGTCTTACCAAAACTTTGCAATTTTATGAGCTCTCATTTGTCAATTCTTTTTTTTTTCAAAAGCTTTTTTTGTTTGTTTTTGTTTTTAAACACATCTTTCCCCCCCTCCCTTGTTCCATTCAACCTTGCTCGCTCTGCTCGACCCAGCTCGCTCAGGCCAGCCCCATTCGCTCCTGTCTGCCCCCATACGGTCCCCGCTTGTTCCAGCCGGCCCGCTCGACCGGCTCTGCTCGTTCTGGCTGTCCCCATTCGGCCCCACTCGCTCAGGCCCCGCTAGCTCCCGCTCGCTCAGGACAGCCTCCCTCGCTTTCTCCAGTTGGTCTCTCCTGTCCAAGGATTCATTTCTTATTATTCTTCATAAGTATGCTGTAGCTGACTTCAGACGCACCAGAGGAGGGTGTCAGATCTTGTTACAGGTGGTTGTAAGCCACCATGTGGTTGCTGGGATTTGAACTCATCACCTTCAGAAGAGCAGTTGGGTGCTCTAACCTGCTGAGCCATCTCACCAGCCCCCTGGGTACATTTTTCAATTGTTTTTTTTTTTTTTTTTTCTTGATCTTACAGCACAAGCCATTGCTGTTCTATTCAGGAATTGTTTCCTCTGTACCCATATCTTCGAGGTTTTTCCCCACTTTCTCCTCTATAAGTTTCAGTGTCTCTGGTTTTATGTGGAGTTCCTTCATCCGCTTAGACTTGACCTTAGTACAAGGAGATAAGAATGGATAATAAATTTGCATTCTTCTACATACTAACCAGGAGTTGTAACAGCGCCATTTGTTGAAAATGCTGCCTTTTTTCCACTGGATGGTTTCAGCTCAATTGTCAAAGATCAAGTGACCATAGGTGTCTAGGTTCATTTCTGGGTCATCAATTCTATTCCATTGGTCTACCTGTCTGTCTATATGAGTACCAAGCAGTTTTAAAGACAATTGCTCTGTAGTACACATTTAGTTCAGGCATGGTGATTACACCAGAGATTCTTTTATCATTGAAAAGAGTTTTTGCAATCCTAGGTTTTTTGTTATTCCAGATGAATTCGCAAATTGCCCTTTCTAATCCCTTGAAGAATTGAGTTGGAATATTGATGGGGATTGCATTGAATCTGTAGATTACTTTCAGCAAGATTACTATTTTTACTACATTGATCCTAACAATCAATGAACATGGGACATTCTTCCATTTTCTGAGTATTTTTGCATCGATATTCATAAGGAAAATTGGTCTGAACTTCTCTATCTTTGTTGGGTCTTTTTTTGTGGTTTAGGTATCAGAGTAATTGTGGCTTTATAGAATGAATTGTGTAGAGTACCTTCTGTTAGTATTTTGTGGAATAGTTTCAGAAGAACTTGAATTAGGTCTTCTTTGAAAGTCTGATAGAACTGTGCACTAAACTCATCTGGTCCTGGGCTTTTTTGGTTGGGAGACTATTAATGACTGCTTCTATTTCTTTAGGGGATATAGGAATGTTTAGATCATTAATCTGATTCTGATTTAACTTTGTTACCTGGTATCTGTCTAGAAAGTTGTCCATTTCATCCAGATTTTCCAGTTTTCTTGAGTATAATCTTTTGTAGAAGGATCTGATGGTGTTTTGGATTTTCTTAGGATCTGTTGTTATGTCTCCCTTTTCATTTCTGATTTTATTATTTAGGATGCTGTCCCTGTGCCCTCTAAGGGTTTATCTATCTTGTTGACTTTCTCAAAGAACCAGCTCCTGGTTGGTTTGATTCTTTGAATAGTTCTTTTTGTTTCTACTTGGTTGATTTTGCCCCTGAGTTTGTTTATTTCCTGCCTTCTACTCCTCTTGGGTGAATTTGATCCCTTTTGTTCTAGAGCTTTTAGGTGTGCTGTCAAGCTGCTTGTGTATGCTCTTTCTGGTTTCTTTTTCGAGGCACTCAGAGCTATGAGTTTTCTCTTAGGACTTCCTTCATTGTATCCCATAAATTTGGGTATATTGTGGCTACATTTTTTCTAAACTCTAAAAAGTCTTTTCTTTCTTTCTTTCTTTCTTTCTTTCTTTCTTTCTTTCTTTCTTTCTTTCTTTCTTTCTTTCTTTCTTTCTTTCTTTCTTTCTTGACCATGGTATCATTGAGGAGAGTGTTGTTCAGTATCCACATGAATGTTGGCTTTGTATTATTGATGTTGTTATTGAAGATCAGCCTTAGTCCATGGTGATCTGACAGGATGCATGGGACAATTTCAATAATTTTGTATCTGTTGAAGCCTCTTTTGTGACCAATTATATGCTAAATTTCTGAGAAGGTAACATGAGGTGGTGAGAAGAGGTTATATCCTTTTGTTTTAGGATAAAATGTTCTGTAGTTATCTGTTAAATCCACTTATTTCATAACTTCTCTTAGTGTCAGTGTGTCTCTGTTTAGTTTCTGTTTCTAGGATCTATCCATTGATGAGAGTGGGGTGTTGAAGTCTCCCACTATTATTGTGTGAGGTACAATGTGTGCTTTGAGCTTTACTAAAGTTTCTTTAATGAATGTGGCTGCCCTTGCATTCGGAGCATAGATATTCAGAATTGAGAGTTCCTCTTGGAAGATTCTACCTTTGATGAGTACAATGTGCCCTTTCTTGTCTTTTTTTCATAACTTTGGGTTGGACGTTGATTTTATTCGACATTAGAATGGCTACTCCATCTTGTTTCTTCAGACCATTTGCTTGGAAAATTGTTTTTCAGCCTTTCAGTCTGAGTTAGTATCTGTCTTTTTTCCTGAGGTGTGATTCCTGTAAGGCCTATTTTGTGACTGATTATGTGGTAAATTTTGGAGGAGGTACCATGTGGCACTGAGAAGAAGGTATATTTTTTTTGTTTTATGATAAAATTTTCTGTAGATATCTATTAAATCCATTTGTTTCATGATTTCTGTTAGTGTCCATGTGTCTCTGTTTAGTTTCTGTTTCCAGGATCTGTCCAATCGTGAGAGTGGGGTGTTGAGGTCTCCCACTATTATTATGTGAGGTGCAATGTGTGCTTTTAGCTTTACTAAAGTTTCTATAATGAATGTGACTGCTCTAGCATTTGGAGCATAGATATTCAGAATTGAGAGTTCATCTTGGTTGATTTTACCTTTGATCATATGAAGTGTTCCTTCTTGTCGTTTTTTTATAACTTTGGGTTGGAAGTAGATTTTATTCAATATTGAATGGCTACTCCAGCTTGTTTCTTAGGACCATTTGATTGGAAAATTGTTTTCCAGCCTTTTACTCTGAGGTAGTATCTGTCTTTTTCCCTGAGGTGGGTTTCCTGTAAGCAGCAAAATGTTGGGTCCTGTTTGTGTACCCAGTCTGTTAGTCTATGTCTTCTTATTGGGGAATTGAGTCCATTGATGTTAAGAGAAATTAAAGAAAAGTAATTGTTGCTTCCTGTTATTTTTGTTCTTAGAGTTGGGATTCTGTTTTTGTGGCTGTCTTCTTTTAGGTTTGTTGAAGAATTACTTTCTTGCTTTTTCTAGGGCATAGTTTCTGTCCTTGTATTGATGTTTTTCTGTTATTATCCTTTGAAGGGCTTGATTCGTGGAAAGATATTGTGGAATTTGGTTTTGTTATGGAATACTTTGGTTTCTCCATCTATGGTAATTGAGAGTTTTGCTGGGTATAGTATCCTGGGCTGGCATTTTTATTCTCTTAGTGCCCATATAACATTTGTCCAGGATCTTCTGGCTTTCATTGTCTCTGGTGAGAAGTCTGAGGTAATTCTTATAGGCCTGCCATTATATGTTACTTGACCTTTTCCTCTTACTGCTGTATTCTGTCTTTATTATTGGATATTATATTCTGTCTTTATTTAGTACATTTGTTGTTCTGATTATTATGTGTCTGGAGGAATTTCTTTTCTGGTCCAGTCTATTTAGAGTTCTGTAGGCTTCTTGTATGCTCATGGGCATCTCTTTTTTAGGTATGGGAAGTTTTCTTCTATAATTTTGTTAAAGATATTTGCTGGTCCTTTAAGTTGAAAATCTTCATTCTCATCTATTCTTATTATCCGTAGACTTCGTCTTCTCATTGTGTCTTGGATTTCCTGGATGTTTTGAGTTAGGATCTTTTTGCATATTGCCTTTTCTTTGATTGTTGTGTCCATGTTTCCTATGGAATCTTCTGCACCTGAAATTCTCTCTTCCATCTCTTGTATTCTGTTGCTGATGCTAGCATCTATGGTTCCTGATTTCTTTTCTAGGGTTTCTATCTTCAGAGTTGTCTCCCTTTGGATTTTCTTTATTGTTTCTACTTCCATTTTTAGATCCTGGATGGTTTTGTTCAATTCCATCACCTGTTTGGTAGTGTTTTCCTGTAACTCTCTAAGGGATTTTTGTGTTTCCTCTTTAATGGCTTCTAGCTGTTTACTTGTGTTTTCCTGTCTTTCCTTCTTAAATTCCTCCATCATCATCATGAGAAGTGACTTTAGATCCATGTCTTGCTTTTCTGGTGTGATAGTGTATCCAGGACTTGCTATGGTGAGAGAGTTTGGTTCTGATGATGCCAAGTAACCTTGGTTTCTGTTGTTTCTGTTCTTACATTTGCCTCCTGCCATCTGATTATCTCAAGTGCTTGCTGCCCTCAATATATCTGATTTAAGCCTGTTGATTCAGGACTCAACAGAGTCCAGCTTTCTCAGTGATCCTTTGATTGTGGGCTCCTGTGAATTTGAGATTCTGGGTATGTCAGAGATCTTGGCAGTCAAGCTCTTCTGAGACCCTGAAACACTGGTGTGACCCAGCTCCTGTTATCCTGGGATCTTGTTGTCCTAAGATCCTGGGCGTTTTACAGTGCCTGGAATTGCTGTCTCCTTTGAGGACCATGGAGCTGTCTGTTCTGTTCGAAACCAAGGTAAACTAGAACTGATCAAAAGGAACCCAAGCCTCTGTTCAGGAAGGGCTCTGGTGTCCTTGTTCCTGCTGTCACAGGCCCATCACAATTGTATTGGGACTGATCTTGTGTTCCTAAGATCGCATGGAGAGTCCTCTGGGTACTGTGGGTGTGTCCACTGACGCCACATCCTAGGTGACCCTGTCTAGACACTTGACTTAGAAAAGAAGCCAAAGCTATATTGTGGAAAAAGAATGTATCTTCTTAAAGTTATGATGGTTTAACTGGATCTCTGCATGTATAAGAATGCAAATAGATCCATATTTATCAGCTTGCACAAAACTCAAGTTCAAATGGATCATAGAACTTGACATAAAACCAGATACACAATCTGATAGAAAGGAAAGTGGAGAATAGCCTTGAACAAACAGGCACAAGAGACAATTTTCTGAACATAACACCAATAGCTAAGGCACTAAGATCAACAATTAACAAATGGGACCTGGACAACTTCTTTAAGGCAAGGGCACCATTGATAGGTCAAAATGGCAGCCTACAGAATGGAAAATGTTCTTTACCAATCCTATATCTAACCGAAGGCTGATATCTAAAATATATAAAGAACTCAAGAAAGTAGCCATCAACAAACCAAATAACCCAATTAAAAATGGAATACAGTGTCCCACCCCGCAGGACCTAGTTATTTTGTGGGTTGAGGTGGACCGATGTCTGAAAGAGAGAAAGGGGCAGGGAGAAGGAAGCAAGACCATGCATTGGGAGTTTTTGTCATGGTCTTGTTCATTCAAGGCTGAAGGCCTGGTTTTATAAACACAGTGAGAGAGATAGGGAGGGGTTGAGTAGGAAGAACAAAGGTGCACAGAAGAAGTGAAGGACATCTGGGTGCTTATTGCAGGCTTGAGACAACCTATAAGGGAGGATGCAGATTGTAGGCTTGTGATGTCTTGTGATTGATCTCAGGATGTTGGGAGATGTCTTGTGATTTATCTCAGGGTGCTGGCGAGCTTAACAGTCCAAGGTGTTCATCCAAGTTAAGTGTTAGCTAGCTCTCAGGGTCAGCCTTATATGAAGAGGGTAACTCTGACTCTCAACAAAGGACTGTTTGGTTTTCTGGATGGGAGCCATTGAAGGTCTGGTTTTCCATAGTCTGGTCTCTTACATCACAGACCTAAATAGAGAATTCTTGACAGAGGAATCTTTTTTTTTTTTTTTGTCTTAAATTTTATTTTGTTTTAAATTAATTTTTACACTCCATATTCCATTCCTTGCTCCCCAATCCATTCTCTGACTGCTCCACATCCCACCCCTCCTCCCCATCCCACCCCATCTCCAAGTGGATTCCTCCCAACTGACCTCTAAACTCCCTGGAGCCTCCAGTGTCTTGAGGGTTAGGTGCATTATCTCTGAATGAACACAGATTAGACAATCCTCTACTGTACATGCATTGGAGGCCTCATATCAGCTGGTGTATGCTGTCTGTTTGATGGTCCAGTGTTTGAAAGATCTCAGGAGTCCAGATTAATTAAGACTACTGGTCCTCCTACAGGGTTGCCCTTCTCCTCAGATTCTTTCAGCCTTCCCTACTTCAACAACAGGGGTCAGCTGCTTCTGACATTGGTTGGATGCAAATATCTGCATCTGACTCTTTCAGCTACTTGTTGGGTCTTTTGGAGGGCAATCATGATAGATCCCTTTTTGTGACATCTCCATAGCCTCTGTAATAGTGTCAGGCCTTGGGACCAGAGGAATCTTTAATGGCCATGAAGCATTTAAAGAAATGTTCGAGATTCTTAGTCATTAGGGAACTGCAAATCAAAATGACTCTGAATTTCATCTTACAACCCTCATAATAGATAAGATTAAAAAAAAACTCAAGGGAGAGGTCATGCTGGTGAGACTATGGATCAGGGGGAACATTCCTCCATTGCTGGTGGTGAAAAGTTGCCCTGACCTGCAGGACTTAAACAACAGGGCTCTTGAGGCAAGGGAGCTACAAGGACAAATTTTGGGACCAGAAAATGTGAAGGAAGGAGGCAAAACAAAATTCTTTTCAAGGGGAAATGGGGGGCTTTTAAAAGCTGAAAACTGTAAACAGAATTTGCTTAGGTACACAGACCAAACCAGTGCTGCTAGGCAAAACATTAAGGTCAAAGGGATGTCCCCATTGTATAAAAGGTAGGAAAGAAATACCCTCATTGTAAAATGTCCCGAGTCAATTACTGAATGGAAAGCAAGATAGTGGAATAAGCAAAAAAGTATTAGATAATGGCCCAGGGACAAAATTCCAAGGCCTTGCGGGCCCCAACAGAAAGTTGTACAATAGTTTAGAAATAAATTTGGTGTTTTCTCAGAAAAATAGGAATAATTCTATCTCAAGACCCAGTATATTATTCCTGGACATATACCCCCAAAGATGGTCTACCATAACACAAGGACACTTGTTCACTATATTTATAGCAGCTTTATTCATAACAGGCAGAAACTGGGAACAACTTATATGTTCTTCAACTGAATAATAGATAAAAATATGTGATACATTTACAGAATGTAATACTATTCATCTTTTAAAAACAAAGGTATCATGATATTTGCAGGCAAATGGATGGGAGTAGTAAATATCACTCTGAATGAGGTAACTCAGACCCAGAAAGACATACATGGTCAGTAATCACTTACAAGTGGATATTAGTCATAAAGCACAGGATGACTATTTTACAATCCACAGACCCAAAGAAGCTAAGTAAGGAGGAGGAACTAGGGGATGATGCTTGAATTTCACTGAAAGGGGAAATAAAATAGACAGTAGTGGTAGATGGAGCAGGGGAACTGGGGTGGGGAGAAAGACAGGGAGGATCAAGGGTAAAGAGGACAACGGATATGGGGGAGGCATGGAGAGAGAACTTGGATTGGTGTGCAGGGACATTTCTGAGAAAAGCTGTAAGCCTAGGACAGAGGACACTCCTTGGAACCTGTGAGGGTTAGCCTTGCTGGGACTCATGGGTGTTGGGGGATGTGGAACCTAAACCAGCCACATCTAGTGACTGGAGGATACTTCCAGTGGAGGGATGGTGATGTTAATCCACCAACCAGCCTTCCACTCACAATTAGTCTTGCTTACAAGATGGGGAGGGATGAAGATGGAGAGCAGGTTGAAGGAGTGGTCTGCCCACTTGGGATCCATGGAAGAGAGCCCAGCTCTGACACAATTAAGGATGTTCTCCTGAGCTTGCAGACAGGACTCTAGCATGAAATCCTCTGGGAGGCTTTACCCTGTGGCTGACAGAAATGGATGCAAAGACCCACAGCAAAACAATAAATAGATCCCAGGAAATCTTAGGGCAGAGGGGGAAGGGTTGTTAGTCAAAGGGGTCAAGGAAACCACAAGAAAACCTACAGAATTGGCTAAGCTGGGCCCATAGGGACTCACAGAGACTGAACCACAATCCAGAGAGCATGCATGTGATGGACTTGGGCCCATGCACATGTGTGACATGTGAGAAGCTTAGTCTCTACATGGGACCCCTGGCAAGTGTGGCTATTTCTGACTATGTTGTCTGCTTTTGGACCCCTTTCTTTAGGCTGGTCTGTATCTGAAATTTATAGAGGAGAAAGTGGGGAAAACCCTCAAAGATATGGGCACAGGGGAAAAATTCCTAAACAGAACAGCAATGGCCTGTGCAGTAAGATCAAGAATTGACAAATGGGACCTTATAAAATTGCTAAGCTTCTGTAAGGCAAAAGACACAGTCAGCAAGACAAAAAGGCCACCAACAGATTGGGAAAGGATTTTTACCAATCCTAAATCTGATAGGGGGCTAATATCCAACATCTACAAAGAGCTAAAGAAGCTGGACTCCAGAAAAATGAATAACCCCATTAAAAATGGGGTACAGAGCTAAACAAAGAATTCTCAAATGAGGAATTCCAAATGGCTGAGAAACATCTGAAAAAATGTTCAACATCCTTAATCATCAGAGAAATGCAAATCAAAACAACACTGAGATTCCACCTCACACCAGTCAGAATGGCTAAGATCAAAAATTTAGGTGACAGCAGATGCTTGCAAGGATGTGGAGAAAGAGGAACACTCCTCCATTGCTGGTGGGATTGCAAGCTTGTACAACCACTCTGGAAGTCTGTCTGGCATTTTCTCAGAACATTGGACATAGTACTACAGGAAGATCCAGCAATACCTCTCCTGGGCATATACCCAGAAGATGTTCCAACTCGTAAAAAGGATACATGCTCCACTATGTTCATAGCAGCCTTATTTATAATAGCCACAAGCTGGAAAGAACCCAGATGTCCCTCAACAGAGGAAAGGATACAGAAAATGTGGTACATTTACACAATGGAGTACTATTCTGCTATTAAAACAATGAATTTATGAAATTCTTGGGCAAATGGATGTATCTGGAGGATATAATTCTTAGTGAGGTAACCCAATCACAAAAGATGTCATTGGAGATGTGCTCACTGATAAATGGATATCAGCCCAGAAACTTAGAATACCCAAGATACAATCTGCAAAACACATGAAAATCAAGAAGGAAGAGCAGCACGTGGATACTTCATTCCTCCTTTGAATAGGAAACAAAATACCCATGAAAGGAGTTACAGAGACAAAGTTTAGAGCTAAGATGAAAGGATGGACCATACAGAGACTATCCCACTGGGGGATCCATCCCAAAATCAGTCACTAAACTCAGACACTCTTGCATAGGACAGCAAGTGTTTACTGAAGGGACCCTGATATAGCTGTCTCATACAGAGGTGGATGCTCACAGTCATCCATAAGATGGAGCACGGGGCCCACAGTGGAGAAGCTAGAGATAGAACCCCAGGAGCTGAAGGGGTCTGCAACCCTAGAAGAGGAACAATAATATCAACTAACCAGAACCCCCAGAACTCCTGTCTCTAGCTCCATATATAGCAGAAGATGGCCTAGCCGGCCATCATTGGGAGGAGAGGCCCCTTGGTATTGCAATCTTTATATGCCCCAATACAGGGGAACGCCAGGGCCAAGAAATGGGAGTGGGTGGGCACGGGAGCAGGGCGGTGGGAGAGGGGAAGGAACTCAGAGGCAGATATTTTCTAATGCTGCAGAGGCAGGCGGATTTCTGAGTTCGAGGACAGCCTGGTCTACAAAGTGAGTTAGTTCCAGGACAGCCAGGGATATACAGAGAAACCCTGTCTCGAAAAACCAAAA
>CACVCL010020618.1:0-79664 GCA_902729485.2 Mus minutoides | reverse complement strand
TGAAGGGACCCTGATATAGCTGACTACAACAGAAGTGGATGCTCACAGTCATCCATAAGAGGGAACACGGGGCCCACATTGGAGAAGCTAGAGATAGAATACCAGGAGCTGAAGGGGTCTGCAACCTTAGAAGAGGAACAACAATATGAACTAAACAGAACCCCCAGAACTCGTGTCTCTAGCATTATATGTAACAGAATATGGCCTAGTCAGCCATCATTGGGAGGAGAGGCCCCTTGGTACTGCAATCTTTATATGCCCCAATACAGGAGAACGCCAGGGCCAAGAAGTGGGAGTGGGTGGGCAGGGGAGCAGGGAGGGGTACGGGGGAGGGGACTTTCAGAATAGCATTTGAAATGTAAATTAAGAAAATATCTAATAAAAAAAAGTAAAAAAAAAAAAAAAAAAAAAAAAGTGTGTGCCTTAAACAAGGCCATGTAACCTGACTCAGCTAATATTATTAAGGATCTCCAATCTCCAGTGATTAAACATTCTAATAAATGAACCCATTGAGATTGTTCTTATTCACACCACTACACTGGTCATAATTTTCAAAGAGAGAAGTCACTCTAGCTATACTGAATTTTGGTTTGTACATTATTTTACATCCCACTTAGTAACAACTGAAGCTATATAATGTTGAACTTATGGAAACTATAATTTTTATATAAAACAGACTATTTTATTTTATTATTATTTTTTGTGGTTCCATGTGGAAGAGGTTTATTGAGCAGGTGGGGGGGGGGGCGAGAAGAGGAAAAAGAGAGACAGAGGGGGGAGAGAAGAGAGAGAAGAAAGCCAAACAGACTATTTTAAATGACAGTGTCATGGTTTGAATATGCTTGATCCTGGTAGTGGCACTATTAGGAGGTCTGACCTTGTTGGAATAAGTGTGTCATTGTGGGTTTGGGAATTAAGACCCTTATCCAAGCTGCCTGGAAGCCAGAATTCTCTTGGCAGCTTTCAGATGAATGTATAGAACTCCAAACTTCTCCTGCACTGTGCCTACTTTGTACTTCCACCTTGATGTTAATGGATTGAAGCTCTGAGTTTGTAAGCCAGCACCCCCCCACACACACACACACACACAAATGTTGTTCTTATAAGATTCACCTTGGTCACGGTATCTGTTCACAGAAATAAACCCTAAGACAAAAGTAGTTTAATTAATATTTAATACTCACATTTCTATATTAACCACTCCTTTAAAAATATATTGCTTATTTGTACCTGAGACAGGTGAAGAGATAGGGCATAATGGATAAAATCTTTGCCAAATATTATGAAAGAGCTTGAACACTGAATTCTGCCATTAAATATGTGAATGATGTTACATAGACATGTTGCAGTTTCTCCTTAACATGGCATAGATTTTTATTGGATTAACATTTGCCTCTGTTTTATGTTAAGAATAAATGTCTTTTAAGGTTTTACTGTTCTGTTTCTCTCTCTCTCTCTTTCTCTCTCTCTCTCTCTCTCTCTCTCTCTCTCTCTCTCTCTCTTTCTTTCATTTATTTAAACTCCAGATTTTTTTCCCCTCTAGGTCCACCCTCAGACTTTCCTATATCCCATACCTCCTCCCAGCCCCACCCCAACTCCATGAGAATGTATCCACCCTACCCTACCAGACCTCTATACTCCCTGGAGCCTCTAGTCTCTTGGGGGTAGATGAATCTTCTCTGAGTGAGTTCAGACCCCACAGTCCTCTGCTGATTATGTGTTGGGGGACTCATGTCTGCTGGTATTGTAAGGTTTTCCCCTGAAGGAGACCCCACTCCAATCTGGGGAGTTCGCACACCCAAGGAATCACGAGACACCATCTTGATGTAATACACACGAGGGAGGTTTATTCACTGAGCTCCGGCCCAACATGTACCCCATGCAGGAGGCAGAGGAGTCCGCCCCCAAGGCTGGGTAACTAGGAGTTTATATAGTAATTTGGGGCAGGGGGCTGGGGAATTGGGCATGGTTTCACATGATTGACTAGTTCAAACATCAGCAAGAGGCCCCAGGTAGCAGCAATCCAGCTGGGGGTTTTCCTGAGTCAACCAGGCCAAATGGCCCATTTCTCTATTAACACCTTTTGTACCCAGGAAGCAGATGGGTGGTGGAATGTTACTATCTGTTAGCATGCTTGGAGTATTGAGTTACAAAGGTCACATTCCCAGGCCTGGGCTAAGGCCCAGTTCCTCAGTATATGCTGCCTGGTTGGTGGTTCAGTGTTTGAGTAACTTCTGGTTACAAGTTAATTGAAACTGCTGGTCCTCATATAATTTCACTCTCCTCCTCAGCTTCTTCTAGCTTTTCCCTAATTCAACCACAGGGATCAGAAGCTTCTATCCACTGGTTGGGTGCAAATATCTGCATCTGATTCTTTCAGCTGCTTGTTGGGTCTTTCAGAGGACAGTCATCATAGGTTCATTTTGTGAGTGCTCTATAGCCTCAGTAATAGTATCAGGTTATGGGGCCTCCTCTTTAGCTACATCACACTTGGGTCTGTCACTGGACCTTCTTTTCTTCAGGCTCCTCTCAATTTCCACCCCTGCAGTTCTTTCAGACAGGAACAATTATGGGTGAGAGTTTTTACTGTGTGATGGCAACTCATTCTTCACTTAATGTCCTATTTTTTCTGCTGGAGGTAGACTCTGTAATTTCTCTCTCCCTATGTAGGGCATTTCATTTAAGGTCCCTCCCCTTGAGTCCTGAGAGTTTCTCCCCTCCCAGGTCTCTGGTGCATTCTGGAGAGTCCCCCTAACCTCCTACCTCCCAAAGTTGTCTGTTTCCATTTTTATATGCTGGCTCTCAGGGCTTCAGTCCTTTTCCTCTACCCAATAGCAGATCATGTTCTCCTCTCCTTTAGCCCCATCCACTTTTTCTCTCCTTCAAATCTGCCTGTGCAGTTGTATTCATCCCATACACAAGCACTAAGTATTTCTCCCTAACTCATGCTAGGTCTTATTCTTATTATTCAGATGAAACCGTCTGTTTATAAGAAAGTTTGCATCTTACATCAAAGCTCTGTAATCCCATTTGTGAAGCAGACTACAACTTGAGAACACTACTTGAGTTTTCATCTCATCAATCACAAATTTTTGTAGATGATGAGAATGAGTCAATACTAATATAATTTGTCCAGGGTTATGTTTTTTTTTTAATTGGATATTTTCTTTATTTATATTTCAAATGTTATCCTCTTTCCCTTTTTTACCCTGGAAACTCCGATCCCATTCTCCCCACCCATTGCTTCTTTAAAGGTGCTCTCCCATTCACCCAACCACCCACACCCGCCTCCCCACCCTGGCATTCTCCTACACTGGGGCATCTAGCCTTAATAGGACCAAGGACTTCTCCTCCCATTGATTCCTGATAAGGCCATTGCTACATCCACTCCAGTGAAGTCTGCCTGACAAGCTGAAATGCCTGAAGGCAGTCATGAGACAAGGAGTTTCAAGGAAACTATGCCTCCTGGAACCTTGGCATTCCCATAGCTGGTATACTCAAACTCTGTCCCTGTGTTAGTCTGATGTATGCATCTGTGTGCTTTCTTGTATTATAGGTGCTTCCAAGAAATGATTTTACAAGTACTTAATCAGGTTAAGTTTTACTCCCTGGTTTTCATCAATGTCCCAGACAGCCCTTGAGCTGACTTTGGGCTTAGGATTTCCCAGGAATGCCATCTATCCAGAGGAAATGCCTCAGTGTTGACAGTTAGGAATAGGGCATCTCAGTTTGCCAGATAGAAATCTCAGGGCAAGCTTAGCAAAGTATACTTAGAATCTTCACTACAGTCAGGTATGGTAGACTACATTGCATAATAGAAGCAGGTTGGTGAATTCTTCTGACAAATGCAGATTCCCCACAGATACTTAAAAGAACAGCCAAGTAACACTCATGCAAGAATTTACCAATGTCTAGGAAATATGGGGGTTGTGGTATTGCATTATTCATGAGAAGGTCTGCTAGAGCAGAACCCCCTGGTGCTAGCTTTCACAAGGCTCAAAGGAGTAGCACAAGTTGTGACTAGGGTGTGAAATCCTTACCTGTCATTAGCTGACTCTAGGCAGGGCTGTTTTATCTTTACTGTAAACATTACCTGGTTCCTGTAAGTCCTTTGAAGTCATTCCTTTGTTTTGTGTCAGATACTTCAATGCACTTTGCCTCCTGTGACATCCTACCCCTTTATTTTCTGTATTATATAAGACTGGTGATCCTTTGTGACATTACATTCAGATCCAGCACACTCTCTCCTGTCTGTGTCTGCCTGTCAATTCAGGAGGACTCTATGCCCATCTGACCCAGACCTTTATTCCCACAGATTGAGGGGAGCTGACTGATCCCTGTTGATGGCAGGCCATCTTCTGCTACATATGAGACTGGAGCCCTTTTGACTTACATCCTGCCACTCTGGATACTCATGCATATCATGGATTTTGTTACTCATATAAAAGTTATTTCTAAAAAGAAAAAAAAAAAAACATATCTAGGAAAACTAACTTTAACTTATCAATAGACAGGTTTCTTGAATGAACAGATAATTATATATTTTTGTCTTCTAATAATTTTGCATATTTCCCCAGTATCAGTAAAAAAGTAACACAGTGATGAACTTGTAAATTTTATGTCATTGTGTAATATAGTGAAAAAATGCATAGTTTCAAAAAGAATTTCTTTTATATTTAAAAGACTGAATAATATTGAATGTTAGAACTTATGTGAATAGAGGTTTTAATTTACAAGGAATAATTTGAATCATCTACCAAGGCACTAAAATTTTTAATAGAAGTTACTCTGTCATTATTACTCATTATTCATAGAGTGATATAAATGGAATTATTACCACAGAAAGGTTAGCACACATATAAATCCATCCACTAAAATTCTTGTAATTTTAAAACTTTTTCAACACCCTTTCTGCCACCCAGCCCCTAGGCATGTATTAGAATAAGACAGCATGTGATCACTAATCCACTTAGCATTAACAATTTAAGAAAGGGCAAATTGAACAGAAGTTACAATTCATGTTACCAAATTCCCATTAGAAAACAATTTACTAGACCCTTATGAATTTATATTATCTTCTTAAGTTAAAAGTGTATTATTACTTAAATGGAATCATTTATTATATAGCATAGCCTTTCTTAATTTGATATCATGAGCATATATATATATATATATATATATATATATATATATATATATATATATATATAATAGTAGAACTGGAGTTTATCCTCTGCAACTTAAACCAATAGGCTTAAGTGAATGAATTTTTGTTTGCCTACATTTTCCAGCTTTATAGAAATCACTTTTGTTGGGTGTTATCACTAAGTGTATTTCTAAACATTTTCCTATTACCTCTGATAGAGACATTTTGTTACCTCCTGTTTTATTAGAAGAAAAATATTGTAAATCTGATAAATACAAATTTCACTGATATTAGGTATCTTAATGGGTAAAGAAATTCTATAATTTCAATGAAATTTTATCTTTCAGAATAGTGTGATAACAAAATTATAACTTAACAATTAGCAACATTAAGAGTCTATTTCTCTTTTTATTCTTTGAAGTAGATGATGTGCTGGTTTGAATGAGAAGGTCATCTATAGGTTTAAACATTTCAATAATTGGTGCAAAGTTGAAGGCACTATTTGGGTAGATTTTGATGGCGTGACCTTCCTATTAGGCATGTGTCACTGGGTACAGAATTTGAGAGGAAAAAGACTTAGGCACTGTTATTTAAATAGACCTCCTGTTTTCAGCTTGTACATATAGATATAAACCCTTAGTTTCCTATTCCTGACATAATGCTTTTGCATTAGCAGGATTCTAACTCTCAAGAATCACAAGTTCTTTCTCTATCCTTAGCTTGGTAGACATTTCGCCCCTTATAAAACACCTCCAGTCTTCACAGCTGAACACAGTTGGACTCATCTCTAGGCAGACTCTAGAATTTAAATAAACACACATCCACTAACTGAGGACTATCTTTCTCCAGGGAGGGCCACCAGCTATATAAGAAAAATTTCATGCATTGCTACCTCTCATCTGAGAATCCATGTCCAAATTATACCTCTGCCTCACCCTACTTTTCTTGTCTAACTTTCAAAGCAATGTGTCTCTCAATCATTATTTGAATAGCTTTTATTTAAAGTCAATTATGATTGACACAGTACATAAAAACTGACCAGAAAATTAAATTGCATAATTATCATTTGAAAGGGAACACATATTCTTACCACCAAATTTTCTGCTTCCCAGGACTCAAACCAAAAGATAGTGAAGAAACATCGATAGGTGGTAGATAAATACAAAGAAACATTATCCTCTGGCTCTAGTTGGGTAGGTGCATGTATGAATTCACAGACGTTGTGGTAGAATGTACAAAAACAGCAGAAGCCAATCCAGAAAATAAATTCTAGCATTTAGAGAGGAGTTGGGCTTTCAATCCCTCCTAAATTTGTGTAGCTATAGGGTATTGTGACATTCTGGGAGGAGTTTTACCAAACTCCAGTGAATCACTGGCTTCCTGGAGCTTGGTCATGTGAGGATCTCAGGACTCAGAGGCAGCTTGACTCCCAGGAGCTCTGACACAACCAGGATCTCAAGATCACAGGATTCCAGAGTCAGAGGATCACAGAGACAGCAGAACTCTAGGAGTTCTGACACAACCAGGATCTTGGGCAGGACAGGTTCCAGTCAGATATATGGAGAGCAAGTAGCACTAGAGATAATCAGATGGTGGGAGGAAATCATAAGGTCATAATTAATAGATATCAAGCTTACTTGTCATTATCAGAACCCAAGTCCTAAATACATCATCACATTGGAAAAGCAAGAATCATATCTAAAATCACTTATCATGATCATGATAGAGGACTTTAAGAAGAACCTAAATAACTCCCTTAAAAAAATTTACAAGAGAACACAGATAAACGGCTAGAAGCTGTTAACCAGGAAACACAAACATCCCTTAAAGAATTACAGAAAAACACAATCCAACTGGCGAAGGAAATGAACAAACTATCTAAGATCTAAAAGTGGAAATAGAAACAATAAAGAAATAACAAAGGGAGACAATCTTGGAGTTAGAAAACCTAAGAAAGAAATCAGGAGTCATATATGCAAGCATCACCAACAGAATACAAGAGATAGAAGAGAGAATCTCAGGGGCAGAAGACAACATAGAAAACATGGACTACAGTCAAAGAAAATGCAAAAAGCAAAAAAGCTCCTAACCCAAAATATCCAGGAAATCCAGAATTCAATGAGAAAGCAAAACCTAAGGATAACAGGTATAGAAGGGAGTGAAGATTACCAAATTAAAGGGCCAGTAAATATCTTCAACAAAATTACAGAAGAAAATTTTCCTGACCTAAAGATAGAGATGCCCATGAACTTACAGGAAATCTATAGAGCTCCAAATAGACTGGACCAGAAAAGAATTTTTTTCTTGTCACATAATAATCAAAATACCAAATGTACTAAACAAAGAAATAATATTAAAAGCAGTAAAGGAAAAAGGTTAAGTAATATATAAAGGCATACCAATCAGAATTACACCAGTCTTCTCACCAGAGACTATGAAAACTAGAAGATCCTGGGAAGATGTCATAAAGACACTTAGAGAACACAAATGCCAGCCAAGGCTACTATACCCAGCAAAACTCTCAGATACCATAGATGGAGAAACCAAGATATTCCATGATAAATCCATAAACCCAGCTCTACAAATGATAATAGATGGGAAAAACAACAACACAAGGAGGAAAACTACACCCTAGAAAAAGCAAGAAAGTAATCTTTCAAAAAACCCAAAGAAGATAGTTAGGCAAACATAATTCCACCTCTAAAAACAAAAATAACAGGAAGTAACAATCACTTTTCCTTAATATCTCTTACCATCAACAGACTCAATTTTCCAAAAAAGACATAGACTAACAAACTGGATATGTAAATGGGATCCAGCATTTGCAAGCAAATGTTCCCAAGAAACAAGTTGGAGTAGCCATTCTAATATCAAATAAAATCAACTTTCGTCCAAAACTTATCAAAAAAGGAAAAGAAGGAGACTTCATATTCGTCAAAGGAAAAATTTACCAAGATGAACTCTCAATTCTGAACATCTATGCTCCAAATTCAAGGGCACCCATGTTCATAAAAGAAACTATACAAAAGCTCAAAACACACATCACACCCCACACAATAATTGTGGGAGACTTCAACACCCAACTCTCGGTAATGGACAGATCATAGAAACAGAAACTAAACAGAGACAAAGTCAAGCAAACAGAGGTTATGAACCAAATGGATCTAACACAAAGTCAAACTAACAGAAGTTATGAACCAAATGGATCTAACATATTTATAGAATATTTTATCCTAAAGCTAACGAACATTTTTCTTCTCAGTACCTCATGATACTTTCTCCAAAATTGACCATATAATTCATCACAAAAGAGGCCTCAATGTATTCAAGAAGAATGAAAAAATCTCATGGACCCTATCAGATCACCATGGACTAAGGCTGGTCTTAAATACCAACAAAAACAAATGAAAGCACATATACACATGGAATCTGAACAACACTCTACTCAATGATAACTTGGTCAAGGAAGAAATAAATAAGACATTAAAGGCTTTTTAGGATTTAATGAAAATGAATACAGATCATACAAAAACTTATGGGACACAATAAAAGCAGGCCTAAGAGGAAAACTCATAGCTCCAAGTGCCTCCAAAAAGAAACTGAAGGGCTGGGCTTGGTGGCACATGACTTTAATCCCAGCACTCAGGAGGCAGAGGCAGACTGATTTCTGAGTTCGAGGCCAGCCTAGTCTACAAAGTGAGTTCCAGGACAGCCGGGGCTATACAGAGAAACCCTGTCTCGAAAAAAACAATCAAACAAAAAGAATGAAACTGAAGAGAGCTTACACTAGCAGCTTGACAGCACATCTGAAAGCTCTAGAACAAAAAGAAGCAAATACACCCAAGAGGAGTAGATGGAAGGAAATAATCAAACTCAGGGGTGAAATCAACCAAATAGAAACAAAAAGACCTATACAAATAATCAACAAAGCCAGAAGCTGGTGCTTTGAGAAAATCATCAAAATATATAAACCCTTAGCTACACGTTCGAGAGGGCACAAAGACAGTATCCAAATTAATAAAATCAGAAATGAAAAGGGAGACATAACAAGAAATTATTTCTTAAAATAAATATTCTGTTTGGCGACTATTGAAAGTTAAAATATTAAAATAATGTTCAAAAACACACAAAAAAGAAATAAAAATCAATTTTCCAACTTGAATAGTGATAAATCCTGACAAATATGACTATACAGAAATTTTTAAAAAGTATTTGAATCATGAGAATATCGGCTGCTTTACTGCTTTTTTTAAATTATTTTTTTTATTAGATATTTTCTTCATTTACATTTCAAGTGATATCCAGAAAGTTCCCCATACCCTCCCCCATCCCCGCCCTGCTCCCCTACCTACCCCCTCCCACATAATGGCCCTGGCGTTCCCCTGTACTGGGGCATATAAAATCTGCATGACCAAGGGGCCTCTCTTCCCAATGATGGCCAACTAGGCCATCTTCTTCCATATATGCAGCTAGAGCCATGAGCACAGGGGGAACTAGTTAGTTCATGTTATTCTTCCACCTAGAGGGTTGAAGACCCCTTCAGCTCTTTGGGTACTTTCTCTAGCTCCTACCTTGGGAGTCCTGTGTTCCAACTAATAGCTGACTTTGAGCATCCACTTCACTGTTTGCCGGGCACTGGTATATCCTCCCACAAGACAGCTATATCAGGGCCCTTTCAGTATTATCTTGCTGGCATATACAATAGTGTTTATTTTTGGTGGCTGATTATGGGAGGGATCCCTGGCAGCCGCCGTCACTGGTTGGTCCATCCTTTTGATTCAGCTTCACACATGATCTCTGTAACTCCTTCAATGTGTGCTGTGTTCTTAATTCTAGGAAGGGGCGAAGAGACCACATTTTGAACTTCATTCTTCTTGAGTTTCATGTGTTTAGTAAATTGTATCTTGGGTAGTCTATGCTTCTGGGCTAGTATCCACATATCAGTGAGTACATGTTATGTGAGTTCTTTTGTGATTGAGTTACCTCACTCAGGATGACACCCTCCAGATCCATCCATTTGCATAGGAATTTCATATTTTCATTGTTTCTAATAGCTGAGTAGTACTGCATTGTGTAAATGTACCAAATTTTTTGTATCCATTCCTCTGTTGAGGGACATCTCGGTTCTTTCCAGCTTCTGGCTATTATGAATAAGGCTGCTATGAACATAGTGGAACATGTGTTCTTATTACCAGATGGAACCTCTTCTGGATATATGGCCAGTAGAGGTATTGCAGGATCTTCCTGTAATAATATGTCCAATTTTCTGAGGACTGCCAGACTGATTTCCAGAGTGGTTGAACAAGCTTGCAGTCCCACCAAGAGTGGAGGAGTGTTCCCCTTTCTCCACATCCACACCAGCATCTACTGTCACCTGATTTTTTGATCTTAGCCATTCTTACTGGTGTGAGGTGGAATCTTGGGTTGTTTTGATTTGCATTTCCCTGATGATTTAAAATGCTGAGAGACATGATAAAATTGAAATATGTGAGTCAGTACTTTTATTTACACTAATAAAATTTTATTTTAAAAAATTGTGATTTTTATAGACATTGAATTTAAGCATAAACTTTAGTTTTCCAAAATTGTCTTTTCTAGTGTGCCAAATAATATATATGTTAAATATATAATAGATATTTTAATCATGGACTGTATAGATTTTACTATATCCATAGTAGTTCCTAACATGTAATGATTAGAGATTGTATTTTCTTTTTTTTTTTTCATTTTTTTCTTTTTATTAGATATTTTCTTCATTTACATTTCTCATAATATCCAGAAATTTTCCCTTACCCTCCCGCGTCCCCGCCATGCTCCCCTACCCACCCCCTCCTACGTAATGGCCCTGGCATTCCCCTGTACTGGGGGATATAGAGTCTGTATGACCAAGGGGCCTCTCCTCCCAATGATGGCCAACTAGGCCATCTTCTTCCATATATGCAGCTAGAGACATGAGCGCCGGGGGAACTAGTTAGTTCATGTTATTCTTCCACCTAGAGGGTTGAAGACCCCTTCTGCTCCTTGGGTACTTTCTCTAGCTCCTACCTTGGGAGTCNTAAATAAAGTTGACAATTTCTCTTAATTAGAAAATTTCCATTATTTACTGGTAGCCAATCACTATCTAGTCTTCTTTTCTCATGAAATACTTTTAATAAATTTGTCTTTGTTTTTCAGAGGTATTTATTTCCTCAAGAATATTTTTTCTAGGTTCTCAAAAGAGATGTGATATTGCCCACTAGGTGATATTTATCAAAGTTTAGAAACATCCTTGAATTTTTGTTTGCCTGTTTGTTTATTTGTTTTTCTTTGTTTTGCAAGACAGAGTTTCCTATGTATAACAGCCCTTGGTGTCCTGGAACTTTCTTTGTAGTTCAGGCTGCCTTGAACTCACAGAGAGCTGCATTCTTTTGTCTCCCCAGTGCTGGTATTAAAGGCATGCTGTTCCCCACCAGGCCTGGCTGATATTCTTGAATTTTTAAACAGGTGTCAACATTATGCATTCCAAAATATCAATAGAAATTGTGTGCCTTGTCAAGAAAAATTATGGTTGAAAGGCAAAAATGTCCTTACAAAATTATTTAGGTCATAGAGCATGATTTGTACAGTTCAGTTAAAATATGAAATGAAACAAAACAGCAATATAAATGCTATAACTTATAGTGTTCTATCTATAGATGAAGATAAGCATTTTTATAAAATGTATGTAGTGAATAAAAGTTCCTGAAAATATGCTGTGTTTCGATGTGAATCAAAAACTTCTGGAAAGTTCAGTGTCTGCAGTCACTGAAAGACAGGTTGTGAGACAATACTGTGGAGATTGGAATTTTGTAGCTTCAGAGGATAACTAATTTTTCTTGGACTAATTTTAGTTTTCTGCCAGTTTTTTTTTCCACTCTATCTATACTAACATGTCTTAAAAATAAATAAAATAAACAGATGCTAATAACTTAGCAAAAAACTAGCTTTCACCAATCCAGGATCTAAGAATGCCATCCCATAACATTTTAGGCACACAGAAAAGCTTGCCCACAAATACATTTCAACTTGTCTTCCTAACATTTTCTTTGTTGTATAGAATTATTTAAAAACTGTGGAAACAGTTTGCATGTGGCAACATGAAATTAGGATTAATCAATTCTGTGTTCCTAGGCCGTTGTTACTCAAAATCACTCTAGAATAAAATCTCTAGTTTAAGATATATCTTTGGTTTTTGTCTCTAAAATGTTATTAGCAATGGTTACCTCAAAATGTTATGCTGAAGTCTTATCTCCTAAAATTCTGGCTTTCAAAGGGAATATATTTCGTTGACCATTGACATTTATTGAAGTTCCCAATGTTATATTATGGCAACATTTGAAATGATATCACTAAATATCTATCAGAATAGTAAAATGTCATTTAATATGATTATGATATCCATTGGAATTTATTATTCTATAATGTCTTCTTATAAAGTAGTCTTCTAAAAACTATATTTTCCAAGCAAATAGTGGTTCCAATTAACCCAATCTAGATTTTTTTTTGGAAAAGGTAATAAAATTAGGTATTTATATGTGTTATATCACAGAAGTATGATATAATTCATAAAAGCTAAAATGAAATATTATTTTAAACAAATATAGAGTGCCTCACTGATTTTTTAAGACTGTTGCTAGCAAAAGTAATATAAACTTGCATTATCAAGTAATAGTTTCATTATATTCTTTGTATATGTGCACATCTCAAAAGATGTAAGTTTGTATACTATGAAAATACGTACACATATTAATTTAAAATTATAGAGTTGATATACCTGTTTGGTAGATAAATACACTCAATTGAAGTCCTTGTCATTGGTTCTTTTAAATAATCTTTACTCAAACCTAGAGATACCTGGGAAGCAGCAACCTCAGTTGTATTCAGTGGTGGGACTGTGTCTACCAGATTGACCTTGAGTGAGACTGTGAGAAATTTCCCTGACTGCTGCGGGTTGCAGTCTAACTCATATCAGTGTGTGTTGTAACTTCTTGGATTTGGGCTTTATTAGAAAATAGAAAGCAAGCCAGAACAAGCAAACAGTACAAGTGTCTGCAGTAGTTTGCTGCCTTCAGTGCAGACAACAATTTTATGTCAAGAAAACAGGTTGTTTCTCCTCCTGCCTTAGTTCAGAGTTTTATCATAATTGAATCAATTGTGTAGAACCTTGCTGTTATTGTTAATTTTTGTTGTTGTTGTTGTTGTTGTTGTTGTTGTTGTTCTTTTGTAGATGAAAACTCAATAGGCACAAATTGGAACCTTAGCTGTATGGAGACTTTGTTTGAGGTAACCACTTCTGCTGTTTAAGTGCTGATAAGCACTATGGTTAATTTTAATAATCTCCTTAATAATTAGCCTATTTTCTAGTACTTACCTATTCTGTGATATTAAACATCCTCATTATCTTTTTTCTCTTTCAACAGACCACTTGCTTTTTTGCAATATAGGCCTTGCATAACTATTAAGAGCAACATGGCTGCCACAGATTCACTTTGCTGCTTGTATCAATATGTGATATTAATGATATTCAAAAGAAGAAAAACATTTTAAAATGTTGTCGTGGAGTGTGGCTGACATCAACATTGGAAACAATTGGTCAAAACAATCAAAATAGAATCATCAACTAATTACGTTGATAAACATGATACCTTATATTATATAAAATTCTGTAAGCCAAATGTTTTAAATTAAGAAGAGAATGAAAAATAACTAAGGACAAAATATATATCTCATTAATTTCTATATTTATTAATGTTTTATTAAATAGTTTGCATGTAGAATTTATCTTTTAGGAATTTTTATTAAATGCATTAAATTCTAACAATCTTAATTTGAAAAGATTTCTATATCAAATAACTGAACTGGTAATTTGAAATCATTCATCTTCTTAATGGTAAAGATAGCTAGAAAAAATAAATTAGAGACCTTAAATAAAGTGTAATGTGTTTCAAATAGAGAGAGACAAAAGTCGGTGAGAAAAACAAAAACAAAAACAAAAACAAAAACAAAAAACCTTGAGTCAAATGAGTCTAAGATGCTGTATATTTGAATATTGTAAATTAGAACGACATGGTTTTAAAACACTCATGTTGAAACAAAACTAGCCCTCTTTTGAAGTATTTGTATTTGAGTTTAATTATATAAGAAAACTTTAAATAAGAAAAACAAATGAATTAGGATACTTTAATTTTACTAAGTGTAAATATAAATGATCTGACTTGCATTATAAGCAGGTAACCTTTAGTCTCTCTTAAACATAAGCTTTTCTTCTTTTGCAGATTCATATATGAAAATCCATGCCTTTTTGTTGACTTTATTCATTGTCCAATTTTTCAATTTCATTCTGTACACAAGAACACAGATGGCAAGGAATTTGCTTGACTGCCTCTGTGTAATTTTTATGTGGAAATGTCTTTCTGAAAATAGCATATCATTTCTATAGTGAGTTATTTACAAAAGAAATTTAAAGATACATGCGTGTATATGTATGGACAAGTGATTACAAGATTAGTATTTTGTAGGCAGCTCATGTTTAAAGTAACTTGATAGTTTAAGGCTATGATTAAGTATACAAGAGTTGAAATATCTTCAACATTTATTTGTAGTTTTGACATAGAGGATAATGACATATGGATGTTGTCTTAGGGTTTCTATTGCTGTGATTAAACCTCATAATCAGAAGCTATTTATAGGAAAATGGGTTTATTTAAACTTACCACATCATAGTTCTTTATTGGAGGAAATTAGGACCAGAACTCAAGTCAGACCAGAACTCAGTCCCATTGATCTGGGCCCACCCACATTAATTAGTATTCTTCAAAATGCACTACTAAATTCTCTATAATAAAATCGTATACAAAATCTTTGGGTGCATTTTCTCAATTGAGAATTCTTCACAAATGGCTCTAGTGTATGTCAAGCAAACAGAAAACTAAAAAGCAAGCATTTCCACATTGATTTACAATTATGGCACAAGGGACAAATGCAGATGCACTCTCTTCTGATCCTAACCTTGAATAGAAACAATACCACTGAAGAAATTTTCAGGACTTGAAATATTTTAGGTTCTATGTGTATTTTAATATTTCATGTAGTATGATTTTTAAAGATATGTGGTGACTTTTCATGGTCTGTGATTTATTTTATATGTCTGTATGTTTTTAATTAGTCCTCTTTGTACACAGTGAAGGTTGCCCAGTAATTATTTAATGGTTTTGTTTTAAGCTAAGAACTCCTCAAATGGAAATAAAGCTGACATGAATTATTTTATTTATGACCAGATTCAACTATTTTTCAATAAGAAGACTCTTTTATTACATAGTGTCTTAGTCATGGTTTCTATTCCTGCACAAACATCATGACCAAGAAGCAAGTTGGGGAGGAAAGGGTTTATTCAGCTTACACTTCCACACTGCTGTTCATCACCACAGAAGTCAGGACTGGAACTCAAGCAGGACCAGAAGCAGGAGCTGATGCAGAGGTCATGGAGAGATATTCTTTACTGGCTTGCTTCCCCTGGCTTGCTGAGCCTTCTGTCTTATAGAACCCAAGACTGCCAGCACAGAGATGGCACCACCCACAAGGGGACCTCCCTTCTTGATCACTAATTGAGAAAATGCCTTACAGCTGGATCTCATGAAGGCATTTCCCCAAGTGAAGCTCTTTTCTCTGATAACTCCAGCTGTGTCAAGTTGACACAAAACTAGCCAGTACATATAGGTAAAACAAACTAATACACTTTGTTATTATCCAAATATATATTTTAAGATGAAGTAATATCAGTATATCATTCTATATAAAATAGTAAAAATATCTGTGATTCAAAATATGTAAGAATTCATTTAAAATGTAATGAACGAATGTATTTAGTCCATTAAGGAGTCACCTTTGAACTAAAATATGTTTTATTTTTAATACATATGGTTATTTTATTTATTTACATTTCATACTTCAATATGTACATTTAAATTACTTTAGTTTTAAAAGAAAAATATGTAACAGCATATTTCTTATAAAAAGTTTTAATTTCATCCCTCTAAGAAATAAAAATAAAAAAGCTACATTTGTTGTGATTGTCCCATGAATCCTGTATGTGTACTCACTATATCCTTTTTCTAAACCTTAAGGAAGATAAATAGGCATTGGGTATGAATATCCTATTCCAAATGTCCTGCTTTTGAAAAATTAATCATTCCATCTAATGAATACCAAAGTTAGTGAGCAAGGGACTCCCAATGGGGAAGTTAGGGTAAGTAGTGTAGGAGCAGAAGGGGTTTGCAACTTCATTAGAAGAATAACAATATCAAGCAATCAGACCCCCCCAAAGCTCCCAGGGACCAAACTACCAGCCAAACAGGGTGGTAAACAGGGGAAACCCAAAGCTCCAGCTGGATATGTAAGGGAGGATTGCCTTGTCTGGCATCAAGGAGAGGGGAGCCCCTTGGACTTTGAAGGCTTGATGAAAGAAGATAGAGGAATGCTAGGCTGCTGAGGCAGGAGTGGGTCTTCAGGGGGGGAGCACCCTCATAGAGGCAGGGGGAGAAAGGAGGCAATGCAGGGCCTGTGGAGGGGAAACTAGGAATTGGGATAACACTTGAAATGTAAATAAATAAAATAACCAATAAAAAAAGAACAGCTTTGCACCAGCATTTAATCATTTCACAATGCTTGCAACCAATGGATGGTTTTTAACTGTTTGTGTTATACAACTTCATTTTCTTGTCACTTTCCACTGAAAAAGAATGGATTAATGATAAGCTTAAGCAACACTGAAGATGTTGCTAGAGAATTGAAGTTATTTATATCATTGTGAAAAATGCTTTGACATTAAATGAATAAATAAGGGATCTAAATTATCTTTTATATCTCAAATCAATGCACTCTTCAGCTAAAACAATGGTCTTTTTAACATAGTTTAGCAATAACACAATTGAGTGTGAATGCTGGGGAATATCAGATGAAAACAAAGTGTCTTTCTGGACTCTTTTCTGTTTTCTCACATATTTGTATAGAGCAGCAGGTAATGGATTCCTACAAGGAACTAATAATGAAAAGTAATGCCAACAGAAATAGCTTGCCTCCAGCTATACTAATGGCAAGGTCAGATTACATCAATTAAATGAGAAAATCTTCATGGTTACATTCACTAATACACTTGGGGATTTTATTTTCTCACAAATAAATGCCTACTTTTATAAGGGGAGAAGTTTTACACTAGATTGATATACAGAAAAGTACCAAATAATTTGAAGGCAAAAGTGGCAATATATTTGTATGCACAGGTGACATGCACAAACAATATTTACACAAGCACACTTGCATTTATGAAATTAATTATTTAATTTAGATTATGATTTCCTTTAGTCCATGGTGCCTTCTTTTGTTTCCCTGTTAGTGATTTATACACTACCTTCCCTGTGAATAATTTTTTTGAAAAGTAACTTTTGGGAGTTTTTTTTTTTTTTTTTTATAAGAACAAAATAACTGCTCATAAATTTATGGATTATGTCCCTAAATCTCACAATGAATAGCATTGTCTCTATTTAACCATTCTCGTGTGTGTGTGTGTGTGTGTGTGTGTGTGTGTGTGTGTGTGTGTGTTGTTATGAAATCAAAGCTTATCTTTAAACTGGTAACATTTAATCAAAGTAATTGTTACCTCTTGTTTCAGTTTTGCCGTGATTTTCTCTTTGAGTAGATGACTCAATTCCATACATGTAAATGTGATATTGTGTGACTAGTCTTGATTATTCATGGGTTAATTTCTTTGGTGTAATCATTTTCTTGGATCTTAGACTCATGGGCTAAGAGAAGGCAACATCTTTTCTTTAGGTTTTCTTGTTTACCATTATTCTGGAGACATAGCAGGCATTAAATAATTTTTATAAAAAATTCAGTTGTGGTTTCAGAAATAATTAGTACTTATTCTAAATTTATATCCAATTCATATAGAATTTTCTGTCAGTATTTGTTTCAAATTATGCATTATTTTCTTGAGTCAAACTACATTGATCTAAATGAGAGTCATATTGTACATGCTTATATCTCTCTATCTCTCTTTTCTCTTTTAGTTTTTCATTGTGCTCCTTTACTCTGCAATCTTTTCTTTTTTTGTGATATGCTTACATGGACAGTAGTTGGTCAACAGTGCTGAATGTCTAAACAATTGTGTTCAGCTGTGGGATCTCTGCCTTATGCCTTTGTGTTTGCACACTCTTATACATGTGGGACACCATTGAAGCACAAACATGGTCAAATCCAAGTGAAATATCAAGAGAGTTATTTAAAGTACAGAAATGTAAGCCCCAGCTGACATGCAATGTTTCATTGAATGCACTACTATAAGGCTGTTTAGGAAATTCAGGCAAAAGCAAAAATGTCATTGTTAAAGAAACTAATGTGAGAAATTAAAAAAAAATAGTTGTGATTTCATAAATATTTAAAAAATACATCTAACCATGTTACCAAAATATTAGATTCATCAGATTGTGTTTAATCTATATTGCGTGCTTAATAAAAAAAATATAAATTTTTTCTTTTTATATCTGGTAATAGAAAAATATCTTCAAAAGGGTTTCAATTAAGTTTTCATGTCTTCCTAACTTAAATGTCATAAATGCTCATAATAATGACTCTTAAACAATTAAAAATTGAGGCACAGAGGCACAGCACAGCATAGTCCTAATGGTCCAGGTACAAACTGTGTGTTCTCATCTTGGAAAAAAATGTAATAAGTTCACAATGGTTATTCCAGATTAGTGCTTGATTTGTAAAGAAAATTTGAAGAAATTATTAGAAACAACTTAACAGCACATCTTTAGAACAAAAAGAAGCAAAAGTCACCAAAGAGGAAATACTCAAACTCAGAGCGGAAATCAACCAAACAGAAACAAAGAAAACAATACAAAGAATCAGCAAAACCAAAAGCTGGTTCTTTGAAAGAATCAATAAGATAGATAAACCCCTTACCAAAATAACTAAATGGCCAAGAGGCAGTATCCAAATTAATAAACTCAGAAATGAAAAGGGAGACATAGCAACAGAAACGGAGGAAATTCAAAAAAGCATCAGATCCTACTATAAAAGCCTATATTCAATAAAACTGGAAAATCTAGATGAAATGGATGGTTTTCTAGACAGGTGCCATATACCAAAATTAAATCAAGAGCAGGTAAACTATCTAAAAAGGTCCATATCACACAAGAAGTCATTAAAACCTCCCAATCAAAACAAACAAACAAACAAAAAACAAAAAACCCAAGGCCAGATGGATTTAGTGCAGAACTCTACCAGACCTTCAAAAAAGACCTTGTACCAATTATCGTCCAACTATTCCATAAAATAGAAACAGAAGGAACACTACCTAACTCGCTCTATGAAGCCACAGTTACTCTGATCCCTAAACCACACAAGACCCCAACCAAAAGAGAACTTAGAACCAATCTTGCTTATGAATATCAATGCAAAAATACTCAATAAAATCTTAGCAAACTGAATCCAAGTACACATCAAGATCATTATTCACCATGATCAGGTAAGCTTCATCCCAGAGATGAAAGGTTGGTTTAATATATGAAAATCCATTAACGCAATACACTAAAGAAACACAAAGGAAAAAAAAAATCACATGATCATATCCTTAGAAGCAGAAAAGGCATTTGACAAAACACAACACCATTTCATGTTAAAAGTATTAGAGAGATTAGGAATTCAAGGCCCATGCCTAAACATAGTAAAAGCAATTTACTGTTAACCAACAGCCAATATCAAATTAAGTGGAGACATACTAGAAACAATCCCACTGAAATCGGGGACAAGACAAGGATACCCATTCCCCCCATATCTATTCAATATAGTACTTGAAGTGTTAGCTAGAATTAAGACCACAAAAAGAGATCAAGGGTATACATGTTGGTAAAGAAGAACTAAAGGTATCACTATTTGCAGATGATATGATAATATACATAAGTGAACCCAAAAATTCTACCAGAGAAATTCTCCAGCTGATAAACAACTTCAGCAATGTGGCTGGATATAAAATTAATTCAAATCAATCAGTAGCCTTCCTTTATACAAAGGATAAACAGACTGAGAAAGAAATTGGGGAAAGAATCACCTACACGATAGTCATAAATACTATAAAATATCTTCGCATAACTCTAACTGAACAAGTGAGAGACCTGTATGACAATAACTTCAAGTCTCTGAAGAAAGAGACTTGAAGAGCAAAGAGAGAAAGAGAGAGAGAGAGAGAGAGAGAGAGAGAGAGAAAGAGAGAGAGAATGAGAAGAGAATGTGAAGAGTGAGTGAGGAGAGACTGTGACGTGTGTATAGAGACAGGAGAGTACATGTATGTGTGAGAGATGTGTGTGAAGAATGTGTGTGAGAGTGAATGGGGAACACACATAGGTGTGAATGAGTATATGTGTTCAAGAAAAACAGAGTTTGTAGGAAAATACAGAGTGTGTGTATCCACAAGCTGTGGGCGAGTGAGAAAGAGAGCAGAGAATGAGTGCAAGATTAAGCCTTGAAAATTGCCTGTCAGCTTGTATCCAAAATACAGCCCGTGTGTATATTTATTATGTGCTTTCCAGATATCTCTGCTTCCAGTTGAGAACTCTGATCCTGTGTTGAGGCTAGACCCCAACTGAATATTGGGCTGAAAGAGGCTGTGTAAGAGAAGGACTTGCCCAACAATCATGGTTATCTGAAGTCACATTCTCAGCATATATATGATATTCTTAGTTTGGCATTGTGTGACTGTCCCTGGAATACTAGGAATAATAGACTGCAAGATCTATGAAGCTTGTTGTACATCTGTAATAGTTATCACAACTTTTTCTCATTTTTTTGGTACTGGTTATCTATAGTTATTGTTTGGAAAACATGGGCCAAAATTTGGGTAAAAGTAGGTGTCATAATATTAAAATTAAGTTACAGGAAAAGTTGTTGCCTTAGTTGACAGTGAAATTGTTATAAATAATTTAAAATGCTAACAGATATAAATTGTCTCTATTTAAATCAAGAGATGAAGGCAAAATTACTTTATAATAATGCATTCTCTTGTTCTTGCTTATATTATAATACACTTTAAAATTAAAGTTAATTAAAATTCCAAAAATTAAACAATGTATCAGAAGTGTCTTTAATTTTCAGTTGAACAAAATTGATTGTTAATAATATTGTGTGACTGAGAAGCAACTAAAGAAATGTTCAACGTCCTTAGTCATCAGGGAAATGCAAATCAAAATGACCCAGAGATTCTACCTCACACCAGTCAGATGACAGCACATACTGGCAAGGATGTGGAGAGAAAAACAAACAAACAAACAAACAAACAAACAAAAAAACTTCTCTATTGTTTGTGGTATTGAAAGCTGGTACAATAGCTCTGGAAATCAGTCTGAAGTTCCTCAGAAAAGTGGATATAGTACTATCTGAGGACTCAACTACCACTCCTGCCCATATACTCAAAGATGCTCCAACATGTAATAAGTACACATGATCCACTATGTTCATAGCAGTCTTATAATAATGAGAAGCTGGAAAGAATGCAGATGTCCTTCAACAGAGGAATGGATACAGAAAATATGGTACATTTACACAATGGAATACTACTCAGCTCCTTAAAACAATGACTTCAGGCAAATGGATGGAACCAGAAAATACCATCCTGAGTGATGTAACCCAGTCACAAAAGATCACACATGGCATGCACTCACTGATAAGTGGATATTAGCCCAAAAGTTACCCATGATTAAATTCAGAGACCACATGAAGCTCAAGAAGAAGGAAGACCAAATTGTGGATGCTTCAGTCATTCTTATAAGGGGGAACCAAATACTCAAAGGATGAAATATGGAGACAAATTGGGGAGCAGAGACTGAAAGAAAGGTCGTTTAGAGACTGCCCCACCTGGGGATCCATATCATATACAGACAACAAACCCAGATACTCTTGTAGATGCCAACAAGTGCATGCTAACATTGCCTGATATAGGTCTCCTGAGAGGCTCTGCCAGATCCTGACATATACAGAGGCAGATTCTGGCAGCCAATTGTTGGACTTGGCATGGGGACCCCAAAGGAGGAGTTAGAAAAAGGACTGAAGGAGCTGAAGGGGTTTGCAACCCCAGAGGAAGAAATTCAATATTGAACACCATCCCCACACCAAGCTCCCAGGGACTAAACCACTAACCAAAGAGTACTCAAGGCACAATCCATGACTCTACCAGCATATGTAATAAGGCCTTGTCTGGCATCAATGAGGGGAAAATCCCTTGGACATCTGAAGGCTTGGTGCCGCAAAGTAGGGTAATGCCAGTACAGGGAGGTGGGAGTGGGTGGGTGGGTGGGGGAGAACCCTCTTAGAAGTAGGGGGAAGGGGATGAAATAGATGGTTTCTGGAGAGGAAACCAGGAAAGGGTATAAGATTTGAAATGCAGATAAATAAAAAAAAATCTGATAAAAGAAAAAAAATTATGATATTGTTGGTGGTACACGCCTTTAATCCTAGCACTTGGGAGGCAGAGGCAGGCAGATTTCTGAGTTTGAGGTCAACCTGGTCTACAAAGTGAGTTCCAGGACAGCCAAGGATACAGAGAAACCCTGTCTCAAAAAACAAACAAACAAACAAATGAACAAACAAACAAACTGATATTGTTGAAAACAAACATAAAATTTTACTTTTTTTTCTGAATATTCCTTTACAAATCTTCTGTGATATGCTCTATTTGCAAGGTGCTGATAAAATTTTAATAGAAAAAAGTATGAATGACTTTTCTATAAAAAAACATGCTATAGAAGCATATAATTTTTTAATTCGAATTTCAATTTGAAATAAAAAATATTCATAGAGGCAAAGGGGAGGGGGAAGAGGAAGGATGGTATGGGGAGGGCTGTGAATGGGTAACTGGGAAAGGTGGATATCACCTGAATTTTAAATTAATAAACTGATTAATAAAAAGATTAACGTAATACCTGTAAGATATGGAAGTAATAGTAACTTCAGTGTGCCTCACATTAAAAGTAGAAGATGATCTGATCTCAATTTCCTGGACTCTCTTAAGCCATATTTTTTTCCATTTGTGGTGCTCAGCATTTTATATGAAAATAAGTATAGTTCATTTCTCTTTTGAATAATAAAGGTTTTGCAGGAGAATAAATTGCCAACTTTCAATCAATTTCCATAATGCCCTTGACTGTCATAAGGAGTCATTGATGCCTTGAAGCACATTTGAAATAATACAGAGAATCTGAATGAACTGAACACTGAATTTCAATAGAAATTACATCCCTGTTAATATATTTGCCAAATATAACTATTCCCTTACTACATACTCAGGTGAATGTTTTCAATTTCTCCTGAATTTGATTCTCAATTCTGAGAAAACACACATTGCACACACTTGTCTTGTGATTTAAAATGTGTCCAAATCTCTGTGTTCCATTTCTGCCTTTCTATAATAATACTTCCAATGAGTCTAGAGATGATTTTCAATGAAATTCTATATTGTTTTCATTTGTACAGCAATATCTTAGAGTGTTCTGCATATATACAGATACATTCTTACATATGCATAAGATGTAGATATTTTCTTTTTCCAAATATAATTAAACTATTTTTAAAATGTGTGCTACAAGACCATGGTGAAATGTGATAAGTATGTTTTAGCATTAGTTGGTTAATGTTGCAGTTTAATAATAATGTAATATTGCTTCATTGTCTTTTGCAAGCTAACTTATTTTACTTTTAAATTTGTCCTTAGTCCATTTGAATTCACCAAATATCCCCATGATACTAGAATTTTATGCAAGGTATGTTAGCAACTTGCAATCTAAATAGGCAGGTTAAGCAGGTTAATTGGGTTTTTACTTTCCCAATTACAATCCTGCTTATTTTAATGAATATTGTTAAAGTATATTGATATTAAATTAGCATAATCTGTATAGGTTTCTTTTTATATTCTTTTGCAGTTTATGGTATTTGTCCTTATCGTTGGAGAAGACACCCTTTCAAGAAAAGTTATGCTTTATGGCAATGGACATTTATGGCATGTTTTTGTTCATTTTTTAAAAAGTATCTATCTCAGATCAAATTAAATGCTTAACTAGGTTATGGTTTTTTTTTTTTTTTTTCCTTTATAACCAGAATTAGCTACATCTAAAAGGCTGTGTTATTAGCTTAGAGACCTGATTTCTGATATGCTTCCACATTACTTCTTAACAACCTTAGGGAAATTTAACATAGCAAGCAAGGAATCAATAACAGATGTCACCTGTTGGAATCAAAGCCTTACATTTCAACCCTATAATTCAGTAAATTTTCCACGAGGTTATGCATTGTTTTCACAAAAGAACACACGTGATATGCACTCACTGATAAGTGGATATTAGCCAAAAAGCTCAGAATACATAAGATACAATTCACAGAACATATGAAGCTCAAGAAGAAGAAAGACCAAAGTGTGGATGCTTAAGTTCTTCTTAGAAGGGGGAAAAATACTCAAATGAGGTAGAGAATGTGAGTGACATGGGAGGAAGGGAGGGTAAAAGGGGGAGCAGGATCAGGTATGGGAGGAGACAGGGATGATAGACAGAGGGTCAGGAAATTGAACAGAGGTCTGTAGCAATGGGGGAAATGGAAGTAGCCACCAGAAGGTCCCAGATGCCAGGAAAACAATAGCCTCCCAGGACCCAATGAGGATGTGATTAGTCTGAATGCCCAAGAAAGGAGGGGGAGAACCTATTGAGACCATAGACAGAAGTTAAGCAAGGCCCCATGTTGCGGGATGGGGCCACCCCCTTATCTCCAAAATTTTAAGCCAGAATTGCTCCTGTCTAAAGAAAATGGGGAGGGGGGAGTTTGGAACAGCGACTGAAGGAGAGGCCATCTGGAGACTGCCCCACCTAGGGATCCATCCCATATACAGACACCAAACCCAGACACTATTCTGGATGCCAACAAGCGCTTGCTGACAGGAGTCTGATATATTTATCTCCTAAGAGGCTCTGCTAGAGCCTGACAAATATAGAGGTGGATGCTCAGATGCCCGCAGTCAACCACTGAACTGAGCACAGGGACCACAATGGAGGAGTTAGAGAAATGACTGAAGGAGCTGAAGGGGTTTGCAACCTCACAGGAAGAACAACAATGTCAAAAAACCAGACTCCCAGAGGTACCAGGGACTAAACCACTAACCAAAGAGAACACATAAAATGAGCCATGACTCCAGCTGTGTATTTAACAGAGGATGCCCTTATCTTGCATCAGTGGGAGGAGAGGCTCTTGGTCCTGTAAAGGCTTGATGCCCCAGTGTAGGGGAAAGCAAGGGCGCGGAGTCAGGAATGGGTGGGTAGGTGGGGGAGCACCATCACAGAAGCAGGGGCAGGGGAGATGGGATGGGTTGTGGAAAGGAAACCAGGAAAGGTGAATAATATTTGAAATGTAAATACATAAAATATCCAGTAGAAGAAAAAGGAAAAAATAATATTTCATACATTTCAGTTTTTTTTTTTTTTTTTTTAAGATTTATTTTATTTATTATATGTAAGTACACTGTAGCTGTCTTCAGGCATTTCAGAAGAGGGCGCCAGATCTCATTAAGGATGGTTGTGAGCCAGCATGTGGTTGCTGGGATTTGAACTTATCACCTCGGAAGAGCAGTCGGGTGCTCTTACCCGCTGAGCCATCTCACCAGCCCTACATTTCAGTTTTAATATTGTTCATTAATTTATGTTTCTCAGAAGTACTTTATCCAAGTGCATAGTATCATGTTGAAGGGCCTTACTTTATTACTCTCATTCTCTTTGCGGTACAGTTCTTTATGTATCCAAAATGTGATTTTATATTAGCCTCACATGTTTTTTTACATAAGCATTGCCACACATGTAGCTATACAAACACACTTACACTTGGATGTTGTTTATTGGTTCTAATGCTATTTGTGTTAATTTATCTCCAAAAATTACACAGGGGAACCTGCATATCTGCACTGAATGTCTCTGTCCCCATTTGGCTCTGATTGAGTAATAAAGTTGTCTGAGGCCAATGCTGGGCAAGGAGACTGAGGTAGGACTTTTAGAATTCCTGGGCAAGAAACTCAGGACACAGAGAGAAAGGAAATAGCACCATGCTGGTTAATCAGAATGATCGAGTCTTAGAGTTCCAGGAGAGAAACCATACAGTATATAAGAATTTGGGTAGGCTGACTACAGGGGCCACTCCCCCTATTATGTCTGGAGTAGGAAAGAGGGCATGTATATTTTACAAAGTAATAATTCAGAAACATAGAAAGTCAGTATGCTAACTGCTGAGAAGTTTGCAAATGCCCAGCCATTGCACTGTTTAAGGCAGATTAAAAATAAGGCTGTTCATGAATGGCTTCCCTTTAGGAATCAAAAACAATAGGCAGGAGTAAAGGCATGCACATAAATTGGGGAGTTTAGAGTGAATTGACAATTTACCCCAACACTAGCTAAAAATGGCTTATGTGTATATACGTTCTTGTAAGGTTTAAGTGGCTCTGCTAGAGCCTGACAAATATAGAGGTGGATGCTCAGATGCTCGCAGCCACCCACTGAACTGAGCACAGGGACCACAATGGAGGAGTTAGAGAAATGACTGAAGGAGCTGAAGGGGTGTATGTGTGAATTTGTGTGGAGACTAGTAAAATACTATCTACCTTGCTTTGAGAGAGCAGCTCCCCTTGGCTTGAAATTGTTCAATTATAACAGACAATCAGACTAGCAAGCCAAAGAAGCATGAATAGATTTAGCTCCCTAATACAATGATTATGGGGGTTCCCCTTCTATACCCAGTCAATCTTATGTTGTTTCTAAGGATTAAAATTCATATCCTCATGTTTACAAAGTAAGCCACTGACATATTTTCCAAGACAACAATGACTAATCATAATGTTGAGTAGTAATATTTTCATCGAACATGTATCAAAGATAAAGTGTAGTATTTGAAAATACATTCCGAACGTAGAAATCCAGATTTCAATCTCAGTGTCCTCTTGTGGAGTGAGATTCATATACATTTGATTTTCCTTTTCCGATTTCCTCTCCTTTTTGCATGACATCGTGATAGTACCTAGACAGGTAACACCATAAAGAATAAACTGTCAGATATATGCTAAGCTACCAAGAGGCACAAAGGTGAGTGTTAAATACATCTCTCCCCAAATTACAGTTTAATGACAAATATTATATTCTGTTTTATATAGAAAGGGATTCTTTATTTCTATGAAATTAATGTTATGATAATTCAGTCTTTATTTGTCTCAGAGTATAATTAAATGGTCTATGTTTTATGACTCCACCTACATACTTGCTTACTCTATTACTCTTATATATAATAAAGCTTTTCTACAAAAAGGTCACTAAACACTTCCTCTTACACTAATTCCACTTGACGTTTTAAACTTTTTAAAAATTCAACTGCACTTTATATAGCTTCCTTATACTTAAAATGACCTGTTGTTATCAGACCTTTTCTTTCCTTTTCATTGCTTTTTTGTAATTAACTAATGAATTAATTAATGTCCCAAACGCTACCCCCATCCTAGCCCCCCTTACAGAGTCCCTCCCCCTTCCTCTCTTTTCTTTGCCTATAAGAGGGTGCAGACCTATCTGGGCAGCCCCCACCCTGGTGCATCAAGTCTCTGCAGGATTAGGCTCATCCTTATGGAAAAAAATCCAAACCAAATTAAAACAAAACAAAACAAAACAAAACAAAAATCCTACAATAATTGGAGGCATATATTCACATATAAAGGCTGGACTAAGCAACAAAGTGGGAGAAAATATGTTCCATAGGTCACAAAAGAGCCAGAGAAAGTCCATGTTCTCACTGTTAGGAACGTATCAAGAAAAGCAATCTAGTCAAGCTATTAATATATGTGCAGAGGACCTAGGTTAGACCCCTACAGGTTCCCTGTTCACTGTGGACCCCCATAAGTCCCTGTCAGTTGATGCTGTGGACCCTGGTCTACGCTTGTGGTTCCCTTGATCCCTCTGGCTTCTCCAGTCCTTCCTCTCCTCCACAGAAAACCTAGTCCTCTGCCTAATGTATTGCATCTGCTCCCATGAGTTGCTGAATTTTATCTCTCTGGGATTTCTGATGATGATTATACTAGACTCTTGTCCCATAACACCATTTTGGCCAGACAAACTGTAGATTGAAGGTTTTGTGCCTGATGTGGTATCCTAATCCCTCCACTTAAGGCCTGGACTGCTTATAGAAGATGACTGGTTCAGACTCAGTGTCCAAAATTACTAGGGGTCTTAGATAAGGGATACAAGGAACATGCTGAAGTATAATCAAAGCAATTTACAGCAAGCTTATAGCCAACATAAAATTAAGTGGAGATAAGTCCAAATCACAAAAAAAGACAAGGTTGTCCACTGTTCTCCCTATCTCTTCAATATAGTACTTGATATTTTAGCTAGAACAATAAGACCACTAAAGGAGATCGAGGGGTTACAAACTAGGAAGAAATAAAAATATAGCTGTTTGCAGATGATGTTAGTGTTCATACGTGATGTTGATATAAGGACCGATCCCCGCCATGGCAGTTCAGCTCAGAACCTAGTGACATTACACATGGCAACCTGCATACATTCCCAGAATCCACTGGGCTCAACCTCTCACGTTTACCTGTGAGCAGCCATGTCACAATCCAAGTAAAAGGCAGATTCCCTGGTCCCTCTTCTTCCCTTTGTCTTTGATGCCACCTTTACCCGCCCCCTTTCCCCCCACAGTAAACCCCACGTGGAACTGTATGGGCCTGGTGTGGTCTGTCCAGAAGGGATCCATGGTTCTAACACAAAAAGGGGCACCTAGAATTCTGAAAAATTACTACACTATAGCTTTTTAAGGCATTTTTATGTTTACTTTGTTTTTGTACGAGTGCTTATACATAAGAAAGCAAACATGCCTATGTGTGATATACTGAGCTCCTCGTGGTACTGGAATGAAGAGTTTTGAGTAACTATCTCTTATTACATTTATTTCATTAATCAGTCTTCTTATTGTTCTGTGTTTTTGTAAATTTACCGCAGCTATCACGATAGAACCCACTCAAAATGAATATCTCCACTGTTTGACACATCTATGTTTACAGTCTTACTATCATGTCATTTTTCTGCCTTATTACTGACATTATAATTATAGAAGGAAATAATACAGTGATTCTGTCTTATTTAAACTAAATATAAAATTATTGGTTTTTGTAATAGAGCTGTAATTATCACAACTAAATGTTTATTATTACATCAGGCACCTGTAAATTCTAATCATAACTAATATATCTTACAGGCCATTGTGCCATTATGCCAGTCTGTCATTCTGCCTTACACAAAGTATTATCATTTATTGTAGCAAGATTTGTATTTTCCAGTTCTTTATTTAGAAGTTCTGGGGTTTCCTACATTTCAGTGGAAAGCCAAGGTTCTTCTGACTGACCATCAATGAATAATATGCTATTATTCATAAGGTCTTTGTGTTATGATTGTACAAAAGATATTTATAATATAATTACTTCACTGGAGAAGAAATTTAAGCCAATTTTAGAAAAAGTTAGCATCAATAAAATATATATTATGTCCATTAAGAGTAAATACATTACAAAATGTATTTTGTTCTTTCACAAAAATTCGTTTAAATCTATATTTTTGTTTGTGCTTAGTATTGTGAAGAATAAANCAATGCTCATTGAATTTGCTTTTGTATGCATAATTTATCTCACATAAATTAGATTCTTATTCATTGACATTTTATAGAACAGAGAACAGAGGGCAATGCCGTGGGTGAGACATGAGGAAAATGTGGATTATTAAAGAATCTATGTGCACTAAATATGACACTGGACTTTGATTCTCATAATCATTGCTGCATATGATGGTGTAGTGCATTAGAATTTACTTTTGTTCATATTCTCACAGTTTTAGGTCCATGTTATACTCCCTTAGCTTGTCAAAGAGAAAACATGAACTCCTGAAGCACATTTTTAGGAGACAAATAATATATCCTTACTGATGTTAGTTAAGATCCAATAACAAGTAATATAACCTCTTTTTTAAATTTCTTCTCAAAATATATGACCTTACACTGTAATTCATGTTCATATACCCAATATTTTTTATTACTCAAACCTCTTGGCTTGCTTTATGAAATACTGTACACCATCCAGAAAAGATTATTAACTCTATAGTAATTTAAAGAAAAGGGACTAGGACAATGGGAGGAAAATTTTAAAAAGCAGTATTTTAATTAAAAGTGAAATGGTGTGGATTGGTGAAGGGTAGGGTGGGGTGAGGATGGGGGCTTTCAGAGGGGAATCCAGGAAAGAGGATAAAATTTCAAATGTAAATAAAGAAAAAAAATCTAATAAAAAGAAAGTGAAAGTGTGCACTGGGTTACTGCAACTTTAGTTCAGTGTTATTGTGGATGTGTATTAAAATAGTGATGAATTATGGCGTCTGGAACACACTCACAAGCAAGACAACAGAAACTTTTCTAACCTTCAGATTTCATATTCCCCAAGAGCACAATAATGACAGGCCTCAGAAAAAAAATGCCAGAAAACTCAGGGGATAAGAGAATATTAACTAAATTTTTGTTAATGTCATATATATTTCAATAGTAGATTTTGGAAGATTTTACTCTATTAAATGGATTTCTCTATTAAAAACTGAAAGTGATATATCATGTATATTTCATATAGTGCACCCTTTGCTTTTAATCATTTGCAATAAAATAATAGATAATTTAGCTATAGGAATTAGATATGCAAATATACCCCTAGCATTAGATATTCATATTGTATAATATTTAAATATAGAAGGATAGATGAATAAGGAATATGGATATGTAGGTAGACAAAAAATTCATAAACATATGGATAAGTAATAGATATACATATAAATATTTGATCAATAGTGATAAATGTGTGAATATGATGTTGTAAAACATCAGATATAGTGAAAGCACAAAGTCCCAGGACAGATGTCACCTTAGGCAACTTGCAGTAGTAAAAGAAGGAAAGTTTGATTGGTAACAGGATGTTATGGGTTAGAAAGTACTAAGCACAGAAAAATAAGACGTTGAAAGTTATATTCAGTTTGTAGTGTAGTAAAAGCTAAAGTCCAAAATGCTTAGTGAACAAGCATTTATTGTGTTTCAAATAGAAAATAAATAAATAAATAAACCCACCCATCAATTTAAAACATTGTGGTATCAGTGGCTAGCAAAACAATAGCCTTTCACTGAAATGTAGACAGCAATACATTAGCAAGAGATAGATGAAAATTTATCTGATGTAAATGTTAAATGGTGCCAAATTATGATAAACATGAGATATTTATAGAGTTTTCAGAACATACCAATGCAATAATAGTGTTGCTAAGAACTGAAAACTCGTAAGAACAAGCTTGTACAAATGTGCAAATACAAGATCTTAGAGTAAAGATATGTTTGGGGATTCTAGGGGATAACTGAGATTTAATGTTTTATCTTAGTGATGATGTTGAAAAAAATCAAGGAAAGAGACAGGATAGATAGTTCAGATACTACAGTTCTAAAGTGTTTATTATGGATTTATGTTATTTATACGAAAAGCAATTGTGTTTAAATTAGATATTTTTATTAGATATTTTATTTACTTACATTTCAAATGTTATCCCCCTCCCCGTTTCCCCTCCAGAAGCCCCCTATCTCATCCTCCCTCCCCTTGCTTCTATAAGGGTGCTATCCCACCCACACAACGACCCCTACCTCCCCACCATGGCATTGTCTTACACTGTGGCATTAAACCTTCACAGGACCAAGGGCCCCTTCCTACATTGATGTCCCACAAAGCCAACCTTTGCTACATATGCCATTGGAGCAATGGGTCCCTCCATGTGTACTCTTTGGTTGGTGGTTTAGTCCCTGCAAGCTCTGGGGAATCTGGTTGTTTGATATTGTTCTTTCTATGGGGTTACAAACCCCTTCAGCTCCTTCAGTCCTTTCTCTAACTCCTCCATTGGGGTCCCTGTGCTCAGTCCAGTTGTTGGCTGGAAGCATATCCCCCCTGTATTTGTCAGGCTCTGGCAGGGCCTCTCAGGAGTCAGCTATACCAGGCTCCTGTCAGCAAACACTACTCTTGAAGATGTGTTAAGAATAGACTACTTGAGATTTCTCATGCTGGCTCAATATATAAAAGTGATTGACCCAAGCCTAAGTGCCTGAATGTCATCCCCAGGAAAGATATGGTAAAAGGAGCAACTGAACTGGACAAGTTCTCTATTTTATACTCACACTTATCTCTCTCACACACACTGTAATAAAAAAAGAGGATAGACTACTATGAGTACATATTTTGTAACATTTATCTCCAAGGAAACAATGTGGAAACTGAACCTGTGATTTTAAGAGCGCAAGCCAGAGGGATACAGTCAGATTTTTATGGGAAGCAGAGATGTGAATAGGCATGCATATGACCGGGGTATTTATATTAAGGGAGTTCACATAGGTAGTAAGGAGCTACTAAATGTTAGAGAGAAAAATATCAGTCATTATGTACTCTATACATTGTGAAACAGTCTCAGAAACATTTACTGAGTTTAGAAAGATTAGTTCTTATATCTTATAGCTTTTATGAAAGGATCTCACCAATTAAAGATGGATTACCAGGAATTTACTGGAAACAAAGCACAATATTGGACTATAAAAAAATCGGTACTGGAGATAGTCTATTACATTCTTTTGCATCTCACTTATCTTTTGCCTCATTATTCTTACTTCTAATTGCATATACAATTATATATATATATATATATATATATATATATATATATATATATAATAGAGAGTATATGATATATAAGTAGTATATATAAAGTCAAATTACTTCCATACATGTTAAAACATATCCATTTTATGCTTTTATATCATCGGAAATGAATGAAGATGTCAAATGACTATCAAGGATGTTTATCAGAAGACTCCTGATTGTGTGAACTTGAGGGTTGCATTGCACTTGGGTGTTCCTTGCTTCAACCTGCAATATCACAAAGGCACAGGAAATGTTTCAAATGAGGTTGCTAATGTCCTTTGCTTCACATGATGAGAAAGATAATATGTTTCTCTACTAGGTACAAAGCACAGACCTCTGAGGTTATTGAATCTCCTGTTTAGAATGATTATAATTTCTCATGTCCTTAGTATCTCTAGATAAACCACTGGTATGCAGCAATTAGAAGCAAAAAACATAAGACTGAAAACCAATATGTATTAATTTAATTTTTTATATTCACTTCATGATGCCATAGATCATACATATTATTTTAATGAAAAGTGACCACCTGGTTTAAATATATAAACTTTGTTGATTTGGGGAAGGATATACAACATCATTGCCTATGGCAATATGGTTTCTCAAAGGAAAAGGTTTTACTTAACATTTGTATTATGAAATGTTCTCAAAGTGGTCCATGTCCCTTTGAGATTGTTATCTCTGGTTATATTAATCATAATGATGTGACTTTTCTAATCATTTTATTATGATATGTGCTCCAGAGTTTGGCTGAGATTGTAGCTCAATTTTCCTTACTTTCTAGAAATACCTTCCTTGACATAATCTATATGACATGTTGATAACCATGACAACGGTCCTGCCATGTTTTGATCTTGCAGGAATATGGATTCATAATTTCTCTCTTGTCTTTTGTTGTAGCTGTGAACATCACACATCTTTCCTAAACATGGTATAACCAAGAGTAATAAAGACTAGATTCACTTCAGCCAGCATATATGACTGAATATATAAGCAATACTGGACCACTTATTACAGTTTGAGGTAAATTTACATAGACAAGCTTGTCAAGAAAAAGACAAGAGCAATGTAACACATACACACTAAAAACCAATGCTTGCTTATTATTACAGTTAACTATAATCATTTTAGTGTTATTTCTGAAATAGTTACCACAAAAATAAACAAGCACAAAATGCATTTCTGTGGTTGTATTTCCTTTTTTTAAATCCGAAATTCAAGAAAATAAATTCTAATTAGAGTTTAACTATTTCACATATATCAGTAAGGGCATGAGAAATTATTGAATAAGCATGAATCCGTTCCAAATAGTACATTTCTAGCTATCTCCTATACATTTTTTTAACAATATGGCAAAGTTTTTATGTATAACAAAGTAAGAAGAGAGTGCTATGAATTTTTCCTTATATTTCTCAAATCTTGTTAACTAATGAAATAGGCTAATTTCAACTTTTCATTTCAAAGTAATATTTTTATTTATTTTTCTTATTATAATATAATTAATTCATTTCCCTCTTCCCTTTCCTCCATTGAAACTCTCCCATACAGCCCTCCTGATCTTTTCCAGATATATGTCTTCTTCTTTAAATTGTTGTTACATAATTATATTTATATATGAACATATTTCTTTTTTATTAGATATTTTCTTCATTTACATTTCAAATACTAATATATCTCTAACTACAACATGCTCCATCTGTATACTATATTTTTATGTACATATATCTTCAGTGCTGAGCATTTGGTACTGATAACCAATGTATCTGTTTCTCCACTCTGATGACTATTTCTTCCACTCTCAGCATTAGTTATTGCACAAATTAATATTTTCTCAAGGATACGTGTTCCCAAAGAGGTTCTAATACCCTTTGATGGAAGGAGTATTTACATTAGACACATAATCAAATGACTTCATCAGCTTATGAAAGGATCAGTATATGATGATGTGTTAAATGATACTTTCTATATAAAAATTAGTTACTCATAAAAATTAGCTACTCATAAAAACATTAGTTACTCAAATTATACAGTGATTATGTCCTACTAATATCTAGAGGGAAATCCATAAAGTCTCACCACCATGACTGCCCCAGTGTGAGTTAAACAATGATGACATCAATAGACATGCTAAACTGGATTGAGAGGAGTCTATATGGCCACAACTCAACAATAACAAAAAACAAAACAAAACAAAACAAACAAACAAAAAAAAAAAACCAACAACAAAAAAAAGAATAACTGAGGAAAGCTCAGATGTGGAGAGGTGTTCGTCACTAAGGAAAAATACAACTGATTGCCCACTGCTAACTAGTCATCCCTGAAGACATATATACAAGTAGCATCCTACAAATGGAAAAGATGCATATGCATGTGTATACATAAATATATTTATGCATATATATATATATATATATATATATATATATATATATATATATATATATATATATATATATATATATACGCATATATGCATACATATGCATTCACTAACAATTAGGGGAAATTATTTATTAATAGTTTATTTTCAGTTTTACAACAGCATCGTTTATTTTTTTCCTTAGGTTCATTTTTATTTGGAATGCTTCTGAAAGTGAGGCTTATGCTACTCTCTTTGTTTATTTGTGATGGTTTAATCACATAGATTTCAAAATTGGAGAGTGTTGGAAGTATGATAAGTACTGTTAAGAAACCAAAGAGCATCTGTGGCTGAATGGGTTACTGTTCTGTCTCTCAAAATAACAGCAAATTAAAGTGTGTTTAAATAGATCTTTGTATACATAAGCTCCAAGTTTGCCAAACTTTTTATCTTACTGACTTCAAAACATAATGTGTCACTTGGCTCAAAGAAAAGATTTTGATTTGTGTATGCTCACTACATTTTACATTACTTTGATAAATTTCCTGAATGAGGTAACATTAAGGTCAAAAGAACTGTATTCTCCTAATTTGAAGTCATGTAGTTCATTAAGGTGAGAAGATGTACCAACAGGTGGTGCCATGATGTTGTAACATCTGTATGTGGCTGCAACTAGTCAGCTCCTCACTTCTGCATGGAGCAGAAGATTGAGATGGGACAAAGAGGAGGAATGGGCTAAAATTCATTCAAGGTGTGTCACCATAAAGAACTACTTTCCCCAACTAGGCATACCTCACCTAGCTTGTACTAGTTGTCAAAACAATAGCACCAGTCACCACCTGGACAATGTGATCCTCTTAGAGACATATGAGATCAAAATTATACAAGTGAGATTAAGATCAATTTTTGAATAAAAATTATCTTATGCTAAAAATGTCACTTTCCATTGTTCTCTCTAATTCACTTAACAACTGATACATAAAGAACATGCAAGAAATGGGAATTCAGCTTTACCATATCAAACCATTATAGCCTATTACTTTAACAAGTAAATATAAGTTTCTCGATTATGTGATGGTAACCTCCTATAAAATTATAACTCATATATGTGTGTGTGTGTGTGTGTGTGTGTGTGTGTGTGTGTGATTTAATCAAGTTAATCATGCCTTATCTGTAATTTGAATATAGCACATCCTTAGATGTGTATGGAGAGTAAGAATGAAAGAATATACAGAAGAGAAACTTGAAAAACACAGCTTCATCTTACAGAGAGACTGGACTCCAGCACCTAGAGTGAGTTGTATTTACAGGATGGGCAAGATAAAATAGAGCATGATGAAAAGGCATGCAACTTTCCTTGCCTCACTCTCATAATTCCACACTACATTATAATCAGTAGGAAAGTGTAGGCCAGGAAAATCCCAACAAAAAGTTATTGCACTCTTCTAATATTCCTTAAGCATTACAAAGTCCTTAGAAGCAAAGACAGTACAACAAATGTCAAAGACAAATTACCCCTAAAAAGGTATGAAAATAGAATGTAATCATAATTATGTTCTGGGTAAAAATAACTTTACTACCTAGGTATAAATCTGAAACAGAAAAAAAATACGCCTCAGGAGGAAAATAAGTAAATGCAAAAAAAGTGTATATTTTAGAGACTCACAAAGAACCAGCATTGGCTTAATAATATGATGAAATATATGCTGTTATACAGATAGTGAGACATAAATGTAAGGGCAAGAAAACTGTAACTTACTTTGTTGTTTTTCAGCTTGTCTTCAAAACGTTTAGAGAAATACTTGAACAGTGTTCATATACTTCACTACCAGACATAGTAAAATATCAATTTTTCCTTTTCATATTTACACATGATCTTTAGAAAACAGCAGAAATTGTGTAAGAAGAAAGAAGACACTTATGGTAAAAATAATATATGACCAAATTCTATTATGCAATTTATGTATGCTCTATATTTATACATTAGAATTTTATAATGCTACTCAGTATTTGGAAAATTATTATAGACTAATAAGAGGCAGATAATAATCCTAATTTATTTGACAAAAATATTTTTAAATTGTGTAAGAGACTCAATCAATTATCTATGGATGTACTTCATTGATTTATTTTTCTCATCTAGATACAAAACTTTATCTTTTAGCACATTACATTTCACATGGGTAAAATTATGGAAGTAATTGCTTTATCCTAAGCTTCTTGAAAAAATATAGCAATGCATTGGTTATTAAAAGATATTTTAGAAAATTATAATGTGCTATACAATTTGTATATATAATTTCTCCCTTCAGATTCTTATCAATGATGTATTACACTTACTATTTATTACTATCATGAATATTACTAAGTGCTTATTCTCATTATGAACATACAGAAAGAACTTAACATTTGTTTAACGTGAAAAAGTACAATTATCAAATAATGTATAATGTATTATATTAATAAAGGAGCTTCATTATGTTAACGCAGGTTCTTATTTTTTCTCTGCATTATATTTCCTGTTAGTTGTTTCTCTTCCAAAGCAATAAATAAAACCAGTCTCTCAGAATGTATTTTTATTTTATCTGTCTTCTACTCTACAGGGTGTACTTACTTTCTCTCCTTGCTTACTTGGCTGCTAAAAATAATACCATTTGACTACTCTCACTATTCACCAGTGGGGATTCTTCCCCTTTGGGAACACAAGAACAGAGAAGGCTGCTTCTGTGTTGAGATCAGAGAGAATGCAAAGTACTTTTCTCATCTCCATTCAAACCGTGACTGTTGAGGGAGTTGCCATGATTAAAATATAAGCTATTATCACCACATCAAAACTTGCCCACAGTACTGTAGATGTCTTTCCTGCACTGTCAAGACCAGCTAAATATAAAATTATACATCATTTTGGAATTCTGTAATGCCATTTTGAACGTCACCATTTGATACCTTATAGTAATTTTATAGCTGCATATATTTTATGTTCCTCAATGTTTTGTATGTATCTCTTATTAAAATGTCATGCATGCATATGTTATTTATTATTATTTTACATACAGGGATATAATTAGATAATTTTCTGGTTTGTGTGTCAGAAAAACACTGCAGTGAATCCTTTAGTAACTACTAGTGTGATTTACATTATATTCTTTTCTGTACCAAATCTAATGAAAAGGTAAAGCTGGCAGCTTGAAAAAAAAAGAGCCACTTATATTCCCATTAACCTCTAGGAGAATTTCTGCTGTGTTCTTTTCTTTTCTGTTTTCAATGTCAATCTTTTTAATTTAATGACTCAAATGAATGTGCATTGATAGCTTATGGTTAATTTAATCTGCATTTCATTTCTGATGAACAGTGATGCTGGCAATTTTTTCCTTATTAGATTTTTCTTTGTTGTTTGACTTTTCATCAGCATATTTCAAAACACCTGCTAGTAAATCATATTATTAGTTAGAAAATTTATTAATATATTATACATAATAACTATCACCAATATAAACACAATTCATTTATTTCCATGTATAATTTTTCTTTCCTGTTATAGTTTAAAAATAAAAATTAAACAGTCATAATTTTATTTCATTTTAAGACTACCTGTAACAATCTACAACTCAGAAATGTCTCCTCTGAGCAAATTTCCTCCAAATTACATTTGTTGCAGTAAAATACAGGTATGTTGTGCTTAAATTTATATAATGATATGTTCTAAGGATATATGTGTATAAACATATACACACATACACACATACAAACAAACACACACACACCACCCCCATATATATATATATATATATATATATATATATATATATATATATGCACCTCATTTAAAGATTGCCTTTGACTTATTATCCTGTTTTGTGAATTTCTTTGAGAGTCCATTAATTATGAATATGGAGTTCAATTTCTGGCTTTTTGTCTTGTTTAACTAGTCTAAATGTCAATAGTTACACAATTATAGAAGTCTTAATTACTGTAACTATGATAAACTTCTGGAGGACATGATCATTGTGATATTTATGTTCATGATGGACATAAAATAAGTATACTTTTTATGCAGTACAGTACATGATGACTTGCTTGAAAATTGTAACTTAATAGCAGAGTAGTACTCCATTGTGTAAATGTACCACATTTTCTGTATCCATTGCTCTGTTGAGGGACATCTGGGTTCTTTCCAGCTTCTGGCTATTACAAATAAGGCTGCTATGAACATAGTGGAACATGTGTCCTTATTATCAGTTGGAAGATCATCTGGGTATATGCCCAGGAGAGTTATTGCTGGATCTTCCTGTAGTACAATGTCCAGTTTTCTGAAAAACCACCAAACTGACTTCCAGAGTGGTTGTACCAGGCTGCAATCCCACCAGCAATGGAGGAGTGTTCCTCTTTCTCTACATCCTCACCAGCATCTGCTGTCACCTGAATTTTTTATCTTAGCCATTCTCACTGGAGTGAGGTGGAATCTCAAATTTGTTTTGATTTGCATTTACCTGATGATTAACGATGTTGAACATTTTTTCAGGTGCTTCTTAGCCCTTTGGTCTTCCTCACATGAGAATTCTTTGTTTAGCTCTGTACACCAATTTTAATGGGGTTTTTTGAGTTTCTGGAGTCCAGCTTCTTGAGCTCTTTGTATCCAATATCTATATTGGATATTAGTGCCCTATCAGATTTCAGATTGGTAAAAAATCTTTTCCATTCTGTTGGTGGTGTTTTGTCTTATTGACAATGTCTTTTGCCTTACAGAAGCTTTGCAGTTTCATGAGGTCCCATTTGTCAATTCTTGATCTTACAGCACAAGCCATTGCTGTTCTTTTTAAATTTTTTGCCCAGTGCCAACATCTTCTCATGTACAGCTTCCAGGTCCATTGAATTTTATTTTGGTACACCCCTTTTTATCAAGGTCAGAGAATAACCATGTGCATCTGAAAGTATTTGGCCTTTTCTATATTGTTCATGAAGGCCATGTAGTAAACACTGCAATGGGCTCCAGTTTATTTTAAAGTTAATACCTCTGATTGAAGACTCGAAAGAGGCAGATCCTGGCAGTACATATATGGAGCTAACTGGGGACTATCTGTTGGGGTTTCCAGTGATGTTCATTCAGGGTTCTAGAAAGTTTTAGACCACTGCTAAACAGATTACCAAAGTGCTGTCTAAGAATTGAATTAATCTCCTTTAAAGGCCTATCTATAAGCTCAGAGGCTGTGAAAAAAAAGATGATTTTTTTTTTTTTGCTTTAAATATGTCAAGCAAAATTGTGTGTATCTTTTGATAATGCACTAGGAAAACATTTTCCATTTCTTTGCAAAACAGAATAAAGATAAAACAAAGTAATTTTTAAAAAGGAAAGAAAATTGTAACTTAGGTAAAGGTCTCTTCTTCACATATTCTGGTGAAGAATAAGGGCAAAGATTACATTTAAGATTTACTAGTGGGACCTTGCTCTGAACCATTTGTACTTTTTTACACCAGTTTCAATCAAGTGTTTGTATCCTCTCTTTCCTGTTCACCTGGAAGGTAGAACAGCAGGCTGTTCAGATTGTTTCAAATGTCATACAGGGCTCTGCCAAGAGTGAACTTCCAGTAGTTTGAACTGCTACTGATTCCCCCCATTAGTCTAACTAAACCAGTCAAATTCTTTGTTGTTTAAGAGTCAATTCCACAACTTCTCTCTGAAGGTTAGGTTTTTTCTGTTGTATTAGAGGTCTACTTTCTCCTCTTCACTGTTTGGAGAGACTAAGAAGAATATCACTTGCTCTTCAAGTGGGTCATCCATGCCCATTTAAGGTCTACGTTTGTTTCATGTTGTGCAGGTCTTAACCTCTCTATTCACCAACTATGCAATAAAGAGGGAATAGTAAAGGAAAGCCTGACTAACAGTAAAAACATTTTGAGATTGAGATAGTTAAGACAACTATTTCCAACAGACACTAGTGTTGTTTCACCTATAATATAAAAGTAGACGTAGTGAAGAGAGGAAGACAAAAGGTTGACTATGAGAAGTTCAGATGAAATAGAGGGAAAGTATGTCTAAGTAGACTTCACTGCCCCCCCCCCCCCAGTTTTTGTTATTCTATAGGTATTCGTATAATAGTAAAGCTACCACATGAGGTCATAGACTTAGAATCTCCAAAACTATGAGTTACAACAACCAAAAAAAATGATGTCTTTGCATTGTAGACTCCATCAGGTATTTTGTTATAGCAGTATAAAACAAGTTAATATACCTTTCTAAACTCTTTAAATGAAGATTTTCCATTTGACATTAGTCATTATCCAGTATTGTCTTAGAGTTTCTGATACATTTAATTATAGTTAATTATATTAATAGTAATCTTCTGTTTTACTTACTGATCTTTTAATCTCACAATTTGAAGCAAAGCATTGAATTTGGACCCAATAAGAAAAAAAAATACAATATAAATGGAAAGTTTCAGCAGGGTCTTGCTTTTGCCTTTTTTTTTTTCTTCATTAAATTGCTGCTTTCTGAGCCACTTAGACCCAAGGGAGCTGGCAGAAGGACTGGAGGTGTAGAACGGGATTGCAACCCCATAGGAAGAGCAACATAGGCTGGCCAGACCACCCAGTTTTCCCAGAGACTAGACCACCAACCAAGGAGTATACAGGGAAGGACCCATGGCTCTAGATACACATCCTCCAGCAGAGGATGGCCTTGTCTGACATCAATGGGAGGGGAGGTCCCTGGTCTTGTGGAAGTTTGATACCACAGTGTGCAGGGATGCTGGAGCAGTGGGGCAGGTGTGTCTGGGTGGCTGGGGTATTACCCTCATAGAGGCAAAGGGGAAGGGGAAAGGGCAGATAGCCTGGGGTGATTTTGGAGGGGTAACCAGGAAGCAGAATATCACTTGAGATGTAAATGACAGGAATGATTAATAAAAAAATAATAATAAATAATTGCTGAGCAGTAAATATGTGCTCTGAGGATATAATGTAGATATGACTGACAAAAATATATGAAATAATTAATAAAAAAATTGTTGGCTACGGAAATAAATGAAATACCTGTAAGCCAGTGCATACAGTGGCATTACAATTAAGCAAACTATTGCCTGTTCATGATGTTGGCATAGTACCAAAGGAAGCACAAACCAGGATACCTCAAGTAACTGCCAAACTTGACCAATATGGAAGTAATTAGGAATATCAAGAGACTAGTGTGGCTTCATTATTTTTGTGCTTCAGATCATTAATAGAAGAAATGAATAGCTTAGATCATTACCTCTCACCTTAGTTCATAGCTTGAGAATGAGGTAATCTCTATAACAGGCTAAACAGGATTTGTTCATTTTCATATACACGTCTAATGTACATAAAGTAAAAACAATATTTAAATGTGAGACTTACTCACATATAATAGTAATCAAAAGATAACATTTCAGGGAATTTCATGTGTGAGTAAAATGTAGAAGAAATACTAAATTAAATTCTACAAACCAAACTGATTGCTACTAATCCATGATACATTTTGTGTCCTTCTTACTAGTGAAACTATCTCTAACTTCACTGATTTCTTGTGCTTTCCTGGCCTTGAAAGCTCTGTAGCATTCATAATTAAAGTACATAGTGTAACAATGTATGGTTTTTCATCTCTTTAATTCTCACCACAACCTACTTCTCTTTGCTAAGGATCAAAACTAAAGTCAAGGTATGGCATACTTGAGTTCTCAAATATACACTTAAGGAAGGAGCACTTTCAGAATAAAACAAGTTGAGAAGATCAGCAATATATAAATAACAGATTTCTTCAAGTCTGTGAAAGAATGGGAACAAAGTGTTTTAGTAAAAGGAAGTAAAGACAAAAATGCTATGTCATTGAGAATAAGCAGTGAGAATATCTGAGGCTGTGGACTGCTGCTCTACTACATTATGAGAGAATGGGCTCACTATGAGCAGTAGAAGTTGTTTTGGTTCATAGTTTGAAGACTAAGGAGTACAATATCAAAAGGCCACTTTAACATAGTGTGTACATGTGCATGTGAGTGTGTGTGCGTGTGTTTTATGTGTGTGTGAGTGTTAATAGCAATTAAACTTAGGTAATTGTACATACTAAACTTCAATTTTCCATTTATATTTTTAGGTTCTTTATTTTATACTTGACTTACTTATTCATCAATTATATTTATTTAGATGATGATAAATTATTTTATTAAAAATATTTTTCTTACTATATTTTTAACAAATTTATTTTTTACCAACTGTCTTAGTCAGGGTTTCTATTCCTGCACATACATCATGACCAAGAAGCAAGTTGGGGAGGAAAGGGTTTATTTGGCTTACACTTCCATACTGCTGTTCATCACCAAGGGAGTCAGGCCTGGAACTCAAGCAAGTCAGGAAGCAGGAGCTGATGCAGAAGCCATGTTCTTTACTGGCTTGCTTCCCTTGGCTTGCTCAACCTGCTCTCTTATAGAACCCAAGACTGCCAGCCCAGAGGTGGTCCCACCCACAAGGGGCCCTTGATCACTAATTGAGAAAATGCCTCACAGCTATATCTCATGGAGGCATTTCCCCAACTGAAGCTCCTTTCTCTGTAATAACCCAGCTGTGTCAAGTTGACACAAAAACTAGCCAGTACAATTGACCCCTTGTCAACTTGACACACAAATACATCACTAGTAAGCCTCAACCCTTAGTTCTTTCTCATCTCCAAGATCTTAAATAACTTGAAAGTCCCACAGTCTTTACATACTAAAAGTTCAATCCTTTTAAAATATCCAGTATCTTTTAAAATTCAAAGTACTTTAAAATTCAAAGTCTCTTAACTGTGGGCTCCATTAAAACACTTCCTTCAAGAGGGAAAAATATCAGGGCACAGTCACAATGAAAAGCAAAAAATCAATCTCCTTGGGATCCAACTCATGATTTTCTGGGCTCCTCCAAGGGCTGGGGTCACTTCTCCAGCCATGCCCTTTGCAGCACACATGTTGTCCTCTAGGCTCCAGATTCTTGTACTCCATTGCTGCTGCTGTTCTTGGTGGTGATCTCATGGTACTGGCATCTCCAAAATGTTTCTGTCTTCCTCTCTAACTAGGCTTCAACACTAGCCTCTTATAGGCTCTCTTCATGGTGCCAAGCCTCAACTCCTTTGTATGACCCCTTCAGTCCTGGGCCATCAATTGCAACAGAGGCTGCACCTTCACCAATGGCCTTCCATGGCCTCTCATAGTGCTTCCGTGGCCTCAGCTGCTCTGTATGACTCCTTCATGCCTCTAAAACCAGTAACACCTAGGTAACTCTTACACATTACCAAGTCCAGTCACAGCACAAGTTACAAACATGGCTATCTTTGGAACACAGCCTCCTTGTGCTTTCAGAAAACATTTCCCAGAAGATATCACCTCAACCATGCTAGTCTCCTCTTAATCACCACTAATTTCTTAGCTCTACCTAACCAGCATCAATAGTCCCAGTAATAGTTTTGCTTTAGTAGATCTGGTATCTTGTTAATCACAGCTATATCTCATGGAGGCATTTCCCCAACTGAAGCTCCTTTCTCTGTGATAACCCAGCTGTGTCAAGTTGACACAAAAACTATCCAGTACACCAACTAACTTTTATACAGCTTCATTTAAAAAAAATAGATTTATTTATTTTTATGTATGAATATACTGTCACTCTCCTCAGACACCCCAAAAGAGGACATAAGATCTTGTTACAGATGGTTGTGAGCCACCATGTGGTTGCTGGGAATTGAACTCAGGACCAATGCTTCTCCAGCTCCTTAGTATATGTTCTAATCACTGTTGCCCTTATCTTATCTTATAATTGATCCTCTCCAGCTTTTCATCCAATTAACTCTGCATCTTCTTTCTCTTTTTTAGAAACAATAAGAAAAATAATAGAAAAAACAAAATTAAGAAAAAGCATAACATAAATAACATAAACACAAAGTGTGTGTGGTGTGTATGTATGTATGTGCATGTGTGTGTGTGTGTGTGCATGTATGTGTGTGTGTGCATGTGTGTGTGTGTGTGTGTGTGTGCATGAGTGAGATAGAAAGAGAGAGAGAGAGAACCAAAGGCTCTCAAAGGATTACTTAGCTAAACACCATAATATATACATGAAAGACCAGTAATATAAAAATAATACTCAAACAAAGCAAGATAAGACTAATCGTAAACAAAATTATCATTGAGGTCTTTTTGTGTTTGCCATTTATTTCTTGCTATAGAGTGACTCTTAAATGGAGTTTATATTTCCAGAGAAATTACATAGGAGAAAGTGATCTTTTCTTGAATGGGTTTGTGAACTAGAGCTGGCTCCTGTGTTAGGGATGAAGGCTCTTGTTTACTTCTTTCTCTTCATTAAAGAAGAGAATCTGTCTGTCTGCCTGCCTGTCTGTCTGTCTATATCTGTGCAGGGGATGTACATGCTACCATAAACTCTGTGAGCTCATAGGGGAGTTTGTCCTCTTGGGTCTGGAAAACACAGTTTTTTGTTGCTCTTTATCTCCTCTGGTTCTTATAAACTTGTTAATTTGCTCAGAATGGTTTGATCTCAATAGGTAGAAACATCAATAGCTCTTTCTATCTCAGCTTCACAGATAAGTTTCTGTGAAGGAAATCATCAAGTATAAAATTTATTCTATATAAATACATATTTTCTTGTTATGTTATGTGAACATACTTATATGAATGTTTCAGTTTTTATGGATATTGAAGTATCAGTATCACCATATACTAATTAGTATATATATTATTATAGAGAAGTAAAGAATGAAATATAAATAAATTTTAGTTAGCTAATTTATAAAAGTAATAAGTACAATCCTACAAATTTAATAAATATATTTTGTTTGATAACTTGTGATTTGGAAATAAAGAAGAAATAAATGGTTATTTAGACCAGAATGATATACTAATTTTATTGTTTACAGTTACCTACTGGGAGTCTTTAGCAGTTCTCATTAGGGTCAGAATAATCAGAAATGCATCATGGAAGCAGACAAAGTACTGACTAAGGAGAAGAAATTGGAGTAACTGCTGCAATTAAAGAAACTGAACACATAAGCTAAGTACAAGAAATTGTTGAATATAATAGTGGCTGCATTCAAAATAGCATGAAGTGATTTTTTTCAGATGTTTATGTTATAAAATTGTTCAATTCTGTGACTTATCAATTTAAACTGAGAAAATAAGATTTTAAATGTTTCAAGGGGATACTTGAAATGTCAATGAAACTTGAAAGGAAGCTCATAATACAGTTTGTATTACTAAAACAAATTACAGTGTTAGACACTATCATGTCTGAGGAATGCCAAAAAGAGTCTTTAAGTTTGTTATATCTTTTTCCTAAACTGTTCTTGTTTATTTATTTATTTACTCATTAATTATGAGAAAACACTAAGCTTCAGATTCAGTTAGTAAAATGAATAATGTAAATCCTTACACATTTTCTATTACTCTTGAGTCACTCAAATATTGAGTTTTTTCTTTTTTAGTAGATTTATTAACTTTTTAAAAATTATGTATACACACATATATGAATGCATGTATGTATGCATGTATGTATATCTGTGTTATTTATGTATTTAGCCTTTTGCTTGAATGTATTAATGGTCATCATGTGCACACAATCACCCAAAACATGATTAAAAGAGTGTGAGATTCCCTGGTCATTGTAGCAAGTAGTTATGAGTCACCAGGTGTGGCTTCTAGTAACAGAAACCAGTACTTCTGNAAAAAAAAAAAAAAAAAAAAAAAAAAAAAGAAATCAAGAACCATAGATAAAAGCATCAGCAACAGAATATAAGAGATGGAAGAGAGAATCTCAGGTACAGAAGATTCCATAGGGATCATGGAAACAACAATCAAAGAAAATGCAAAATGCAAAAAGATCCTAACTCAAAATATCCAGGAAATCCAGGACACAATGAGAAGACCACACCTATGGAAAATAGGAGTAGATGAGAATGAAGATTCTCAACTTAAAGGGCCAGCAAATATCTTCAACAAAATTACAGAAGAAAACTTTCCATACCTAAAGAAAGAGATGTCCATAAACATACAAGAAGCCTACAGAACTCCAAAAGGCCTGGACCAGTAAAATAAATCTTAACAAAAGTGATTTAGTTGACATTTGTCACAGTCCAGCACATTTATTTATTTTAATAAATTTTCAGTATATTCAATATTATGACATATCTTATATTAGTAATATATTTTGACTAATTTTCAATAATGTCACTTGATTCAACTCTGGCAATTTATATGGTATCTATATTTTGTACTTCCATTTTAAAATACTATTTGTCTCAGCTCACATATAATTAATTTAGCATCAATTTTTCTATTTCAACGATTTTTAAACTGATAATAATAGTTTTTATCCTTTAGTTGATTCTTCCTTTATCCACAGCAGCTTTGAATTTTGAGTGTGCCATTCAATTCTCATAAAAATTATAGTAAATATTATTAAGTACTTACAAATAGTATACTAGTTTTAGGTATTATTTTTGTAGTCAGTTCTATGTGATTTGAAAATTCCAAAGTGTTCATGAAGTATTTGAGCATAAAATAGAGCAGTTACTTTATTAGTTCATAAAATTGTGATTCTCTATGGCCCTGACACTATTCATGATACTCTACAATGCTTGAAGATAGGAACCTAGTGTATCAATCCTCTGAAAGTCTCTATTCAGCAGCGGACTGAAACAGTTACAGATACCCACAGCTAAACATTGGATAGATGCTGAGGACACTTAATGTAAGAGATCTGGAGAGGATTGATGGTCCTTAGGGAGTAGTAACTCCACAGGAAGACCAACAGAATCAACTAACCTAAACCCATGGCAGCTCTCAGAGTCTGAGCCACCCAACAATGAGCATACCAGGGCTAAACCATTTCCCTGGGAAATTGGGGATGCCTCCTCAGGCAGCAGGGAAGCATGGCGCCTAAACTTGCAGAGAATCAATGTGCCAGAATTGGAGGATATCCCAGGGGGAGACCTTCTCAGAGAAGAGGGAGAGGAGTATGGGATAGGGCCTGTGGACAGCATTTGAGATGTAAATAAATGAATGAACAAATAAATGAATAAACAGAAAGAAGGAAAAGGGTGATTTGTTGGAGCTCTCCAGAGATCCTAAACAATACAATGTAATGTTACTCTCTTTTGTTACACCCATCACCCAGACATGGGCAGGTAAGTTCTGTTCCTGAGTGTAACTTGCACTTCAGAAACAGACCCCAAATTACCTGACCTATTACTGACCTAAAACCAAGTTTTTCCTGTACAAAGGTACAATAAAGTAATTAAAACAACTAAATCAAAATGAAGATTTGGAGAGCCCAAATCAGGCACAAATAATAATTTTTTTTTTCTTTTAGAAAACATTTTTATTAACTTTAAAGCTCAAACAGAATATCCAACTTGTGATAGTAATGATATAGAGTTAGAATACCTTTAAAAATATTTTTGTTATTTTTTTATTAGATGTTTTCTTCAGGATAGACTTATACTAGAACCTCATACATCTTACAATTAGCCTTCATTGTAAAAGTGGAGGTTTAAATATTATAATATCCAGAGAAACAGGTTCGTATTTTGTTCTGAGATTGTGTCTCCTAGTAATGTTAGGAGATACTTAAATTGATTCAATATCATAAGTAAACAAATAGGGACTGAACAAAGACAGCCACAATAGGCATTGTAAGATCAGTGGAGAAAGCCCATGAGGCCATAACCCTTAACAAAAATCTACAGGCACCAGTGGAATGTGGAGTGTGGAATAAATTCTTCCCCAGGAAAGAAAACCCACATAGATATCCAAAGTAAATGTTCATACTTGAAAGCATACATATAATTAACATTTACAGACTGAGCAGTTTTTGAATGACAAAAAATGAGGTCATAAATTTTTAAAAAGAGCAAGAAAATTTCCAAATGTAACAATATTCACTGGTCTGCTGGAACTTCTCATGTACAAAAACTGGAGATGTGTTTTATTACAATCTTGTGTAGGAGCAAGTCTTGAAAACATATAAACAAGTCACCAGTTAATAAAGAAAATATGCTCAAAATCATTGTACATTAGAGACAATGTAAATAGAATCCACAAATATACAACTTCACATCTGTTTGGCTATAATTAAAGAATATTCAACAGCAGATGCTAAGGGTCAAAAATTGCATGTAAAAAATTACTCATGGGAGCATAAAATGATGCATCCATTTTTGAAAAGGGTTTTGATGTTCATTAATATTCTACATAAAGTTATCATCTTTGAAAATGATCGCATTACTCCTAGGAAAGCAAGATAAGTTACAAGACAGGAACACCTAAATCTTATGGATAAAATGACCATAAAAGGGCTAACAATTTAAATGGTTTGTAAAGTACATGCTATTAAAACATGAAGATATGAGATGGATCCTCAGAAGACAAAAAAGGTGTATGACTATGACTTGCAATACTACAATTGGTGAAGAAAAAATTGGCAGATTCTAGCAAAGTTTTGTCCAACTACCATAGTCTGTTTTACTAGTTCCAGGCCAAGGTAAGACACTTAAAAGACAATGTGGTTGTACCGGATAAACACTTCTGACTGTCTAAACACTGTTGGCTTCTGACTTCCATACCGATGCTCAATTGTGCATGTGTGTCGGCAAAGGCACATGTACGTATACACTCATGCAACATAGAAAGTCAAATAAACAGTGCATATGGAGACCAAGTGTTAGAAATATTCCAACTGCCTTCAACAGATAAGTTAACCTAAATAATTATGTCCATAGAGATATATACTAGTTCGTAAATAATTACTGATCACAACCTGATGCAGAATATAACAAAATACATCTAAAAATTCATCTTAAACTGTCCTCCATACCCATGTACTATCAGATAACTAAATTTCGAGAAATGTAGTTTTTACAGAAAATTATTCTTACAATAAATATATACATATATACATATATATAATAAAAGAATTATCCATTAAGATATAAGTCTATTATATATATATATATATATATATATATATATATATATATATATATATATATAAATTCTTTGTATGTTCTAATGAAAAAATTATGGGACCTGTTATTAAATAATATATGAAATGAATAGTCAAACGTGTCATTTTCTATACCATTAAAGAAATTCAGAATGTAGTGTGGCTGGAGATCACAGTGCAAATTGAGCTGTCACGAGACTCTGACTATAACCACACATTTTTCCAACCAGCCTCATTTTTATTCCTGGAATAATGAGTCTGAGACTTATTATGTATAAATAAATGCCTAAGCCAATGGTTTTGGCTTGTTTCTGCTAGCTCATACCTAAATTATCTTCATTTAAACTAGTCACATGGTTAGCTATCTCTCCTCAGATTTCTGTTTCGGTCTTCATCAGTTTTCAGGACAAATCTCTCACACAGAAAAATTTCCCAGAATCTTCTCTATGTCTGCACGATGTCCCACCTTCTCTAATCCTGCTTCAGCTAATTGTCCATATTTTTTAAGAAGGGATGCTTCCATAAGATTCTCTACATTGATTCTCTCTACAACGGACAGGTTATTTAATATGTGTTTTCTTTAATGCAGAAGTGGCTTACTAGAGCTCAAACTAGAGAATTAAATAATAGGGGGAAATCATTTTATTAACATATTTTCCAGAATCTATGGACTCACTCTATTTTGCAAGTATTTTTAGGCCAAACAATTTATAAATTCCAATTACTTGGGAGTTTTTATATATTGTTTGATTTAGAGACACTTGAATGTTTTAGTGTCTTACATTCACAATTTCCAAGTCAAGGGTAAAAATAATCACAGAGTGAGTGATATTTAATGGGTAATAAAACCACCATTTGAACAGAGAATTAATAGTATAACCTTTAAGTCATGATCTCTTAGGTATAATATATAGCCTTAGGAGAAACGGTTCATAATTAATTGTGTAATTTCCCATTTCGTCTTTTTTTTTTTTCCTGCTCCAGTTTCAGAGGTGAATCTTTAAATACAGAATTATGAGAATTTAGGTATCTATTTCAAGTCACTCTAACCACACCAAACTAAGCTTATATCATGTACTTCAATTCTAAATGTGGTCCTTCTCATTCCCCATGGTACTTAAGAAGAATTTAACCACCCCATCAAAATATCTTACATCATTATTTCAGAATATAAAGGTAAGGGTTATGTTTGAACAAAGCATGAGTCATTTTATTGCTTGCTAATTAATGAAAAATAAAACTATGGTCCCAGCAAAATAACACCAAACTTTATCGAACACAAGCATTCAAATAGACCATTATTGTAATTTTAAGTTTACATTTGTATAAATGCCCCATTTTACAGAAGCAAATCCTATTTGTTTGCAATAAAAAGCTATTACAAGGTAATAATTTGCTTTAATTTTCAACTCTTTATAGTTATTGTTTATATAATCTAACTTATTGTAGCAACATGATATTGTTGTAGAGAATTATGTAAAGCAAAATGAACAGTATAAAAATAAAATAGTGATTCAAAATTTTCAATTATAGTTAAATAATTATTAAATATATTTATGACCCATGATATATTAGTCAAGTCAGAAACCAAAGCTGATCACTAATATTACTTATTGAGATAGTATAGATTCCTAATTTGTGCTAGCCATATTTATATATTTATATATGTAGATATTAAAATCAATCTATTTTTTGCAATCTTTTTTCCCAATTTTTTATTAGATATTTTCTTAATTTACATTTCAAATGCTATTCCGAAAGTCCCCTCCCCCTCCCTCTCCCTGCTCCCCTGCCCACCCACTCCCACTTCTTGGCCCTGGGTTCCATTCATATGTGCCCTCCATCCCTCCTGACTCCCACAAACTTTCTGCTGTCTCTTTTGAAGGGTCCCAGACTCCAAAGGGGAGATAATGAATCAACACAGATAATGAATCTAATCTAGGATTGAGTATTTCAAGTACTCTCATTCTCTAAGTGTTGTCCAGGTGTTTTTTTAGTTTGTTTGTTTGTTTGTTTTGTTTTGTTTTGTTTTTGTTTTTTTTTCTGTATTTTTCTCTACCCACTATAGAAGGAAGCCTTTCTGATGATGACTTCAAGACTATGATTTATGAGCACTGCAGAATTGCTTTAGAAGGCATTTCATCAGAACAACAGTACTGGACCTTTGCCTAGGCCCCTGGCCTATGCAGTCTAAGGATTTAGAAATGTAGGCAATGTCAGTGATACATTCCATGACATGAAGTGGGCCTTAAATCCATATATTGGTTAGTTAGTTCCACAAGAATTGTGTTACTATTGCCCCTGGAAATCATTTTTTTTCTTATTTTTATTAGATATTTTCTTCATTTACATTTCAAATGTTATCCTGAAAGTCCCCTATACCCTTCCCCATCTTGCCCTGCTCCCCTACCCACCCACTCCCACATCTTGGCCCTGGTATTTCCCTGTACTGGGGCATATAAATTTTGTATGACCAAGGAGCCTCTTTTCCCAATGATGGCCAAATAGGCCATCTTCTGCTACATATGCAGCTAGAGACACGAGCTCTGGGGGAACTAGTTAGTTCATATTGTTCTTCCACCTATAGGGTTGGAGACCCCTTCAGCTGCTTTGGTACTTTCTCTAGCTCCTCCCTTGGAAATCTTAAAGGCAGGACAACATTGTAGACCTGAAATTCTTTAGCTAGCTTGAATAGGATCGCTAACTTTATCAAAACTATGGAGTGGGTGGGTTGGGAGCAGGGCAGGGGGAGGGTATAGTGGGCTTTGGGGATATCATTTCAAATGCAAATGAAAAAATCTAATAAAAAAGAAAAAAAGACAGTATAAAATATATATAAGATAGTATATTAAGGCATTCAAAATGCATAGATGTTAACAGAAAAAGAAATCTCATATACTTTGATTTAATCAAACATGAAGCAAGTAAAATCTATGAGAGGAAGATGAAACAAGTCTCAGCACTGATATATGAATTAAAATGACCAGTATTGCTATCATACAGTAATAACAAAGAACTTAGCCATGGCTTTATCATATAAATTAAGTGATGAAAATTATGTGTCACAGTTTTTTATGTAAAACACAGCTATCCGATTAAAAATTGAAACCAATATGTACTCTGTGAGGTTTAAAAATTTTATAACCATTCACAAAATGTAGTGCATAAAATTATAACAAAGCTCTTAGTATCATTGAGAAGATATAACTAATGTGTATTAAACAGTTATTAGTTATTTATTAAGACAGAAAAGAAATTAAAACAATCTACACTTATATAAGTTTACATGCCAGTCCTTGATTCTTCTGAAGCTTTTGAAAGCTAGTTAACATGTCAAAAGCCTTTCAATGACTACTTTTGTAAACAAATTCATTATGTATATTAATTATAGTACAAACCAGAGTGACTCTTTTACTTGGGAAAAACAAACAAACAAACAAAGCACCAGAGAAAGTATATGAAACAGTAGTTTTCAAAATATATACCAAGGTTTGGTAAACAAACATTTCCTGAGCTTGTTTTTCCATCCAGCAATTTGTGTTTGCAGTAGTCCAACTTCCCATGGCCTTTCTAGCTTAATCCAAACTATTCCCCTTCTGATATACATTATGCTCACATTGGTTTCAGTATGGATAACAATTCTCTTTCTTCCACTTCAGTATCATGCACATAGCTTCCTCATTTCCTCATGTCTGTATCATATCAAGAGAAAGTTGGTGCAACTCACAATAATTACCTACCTTCATTCTGCAGCGTTTTGTTTGTTTGTTTGTTTGTTTTGTTTTGTTTTTTTTTTTTCTTATTTAGCTTTATACTCTTCCAAACTACTAAATGCAAGAATCGGTTTAGTTAATATAACTCTTTCTTTTTTTTTCTTTTTAATCTTTAATTGTTTTAATTTTTAATTGGATATGGAATTGAGATTTTAGGGATTGAATCTGTTAGTGATGCAATGATTACCGTTTTTGAAGCTTTCTGATTAACTCGGATATGGCTTTATGTGTTTCTTAAGTGTCAAACTTTCATGGTGTGACATACATTCAGCCACCAGATTAGAGTGGAATTGTTTATGTCAAAGGATCTTGGTGAAATTGGTTCAACATTTAGTTGGTTTGTATGGTGAGGCAAGTAGATGTTCTCTGTGAATCACTTCTTGGGATATTCCACTGGGACAAATGAGCTTGACAATGTTAACAATATCTAATAAGCAAAACCAGCTAGAAATCTTCTTGAGAATTTGGGGATTGGCAGAAATTAAAGATATGGCTGTATTTAATATTGCAATTAATAATTTACTTTTCACTTAAGATACATTCCTTCAGTTTCATAATGCTAGAAACACTATAACTAAACTATAACTTCAGGTGAAAGTTTCTTTATTGTGATTTAATTTACATACACATTGTATTATATATATATATATATATATATATATATATATATATATATATATATGTATATATATATATGATTCATGCTTATTATACTTAAAAAGGAACAAAAGTGTGAAATGCAAGAACAATGACATAGTATACCTTATTTTATGTAAATTATGTTGTTTTACTTTTTCAAGAAGGTAGTGCTTCACTTAATTTTCTGAAATATTTATTTTCATAATATTCTACACAGTTTTAATCTTTTTTTTTAATTTTTATTAGATCTTTTCTTAATTTACATTTCAATTGCTATCCCGAAAGTCCCCTCCTACTCCTGCCTCCCTCTCCCCCTCCCCCCTCCCTGCTCCCCTGCCCACCCACTCCTACTTCTTGACCCTGGCGTTCCCCTGTATTGGGGCATATAATGATTGCAAATTGTATCTTGGATATTCTAAGTTTCTGGGCTAAACACAAGAACATCAAGAAGGAAGACCAGCTCCTGGATACTTCATTCCTCCTGTGAAGAGGAAACAAAATACCCATGAAAGGAGTTACAGAGACAAAGTTTAGAGCTAAGATGAAAGGATGGACCATACAGAGACTACCCCACCACGGGGGATTCATCTCACCATAATCAGTCATTAAACTCAGACACTATGGCATAGGACACCTAGTGCCTACTTAAGGGACCCTCATATAGCTGTCTCATACAGAAGTGGATGCTCATAATCATCTATAAGAGGGAACACAGGGCCCACAATGGAGAAGCTAGAGATAGAACCCCAGGAGCTGAAGGGGTCTGCAACCCTAGAAGAGGATCAACAATATGAACTAACCAGACCCCCCAGAACTTGTGTCTCTAGCTCCATATGTGCAGAAGATGGCCTAGTCGGTCATCATTAGGAAGAGAGGCCCCTTGGTACTGCAATCTTTATATGCCCCAATGCAGGGCAACACCAGGGCCAAGAAGTGGGAGTTTTGGACAGAGGAGCAGGGAGGGGGAGAGGGGAGGGGACTTTCAGAATATCATTTGAAATGTAAATTAAGAAAATATCTAATAAAAATTGGGGAAAACAACAACAACAAACAAACAAACAAACAAACAAACAAAAAAAAACCGATTGCAGTACTAAGAGGCCTCTCCTGCCAATGATGGCCGACTAGGCCATCTTCTGCTATATATGAAGCTAGAGACACAAATCCTGGGGGTTCTGGTTAGTTCTTCTTGTTGTTCCTCTTCTAGGGTTGCAGACCCCTTCAGCTCCTGGGGTTCTATCTCTAGCTTCTCCAATGTGGGCTCTCCAAGAGAACCAGAGTACATTTGGATGTGTGAGGAGGCAGAGAGGATCTAGGACAAATTGAGGGAATATAATGTGTGAGAAAATAATCTATTTTCAGTAAAAGGGGAAAGGAGTATAATGAACTTTAAAATCAAATTATACAGGTGAATCATTCTTAGATGTGTGGTCTTCTACTATCATGACATGCATAGAAACTTGCTTCCTTTTCCCCAGCAAACATTTTCCAATAACTCCATTGCTTAAGGTCAGATATTTTGTGCCCAATCCCCATCATACTGGATTTTTGTCTGGCTGTTGATTACTGTCTTGTGCATACCATAGCAAACTCAGTGAGCTGATTTGTGTTTGGGAGATAATATACCATTGTAGTCATACAATTCAATGACATCTTTTCCTTCCTTCCTTCCTTCCTTCCTTCCTTCCTTCCTTCCTTCCTTCCTTCCTTCCTCTCTCTCTCTCTCTCTCTCTCTCTCTCTCTCTCTCTCTCTCTCTCTCTCTGGGATCTGACTCTGAGGATTAGATATGAGCCACCATACAAGTTGAGTTACTTGTTATTTTCTTCTTTTACTTAAGAAAGAACAGTATAGCCGGGCATGGTGGCACACACCTTTAATCCCAGCACTCCAGAGGCAGAGGCAGGCAAATTTCTGAGTTCAAGGCCAGCCTGGTCTACAAAGTGAGTTTCAGGACAGCCAAGGCTATACAGAGAAACCTTGTCTCAAAAAAACAAAAACAAACAAAAACAAAACCAACCAACCAAACAAACAAACAAACAAAAAAGAGAACAGTATGTCTAGACAAGACTCAGAGAAGTTGACTAGGCTTCTTCCTTTACCACTTTTCAAATTTCAGTGAAGTTTCATGGTTCAAAATCACTTTAACAGCGACCTGTTATTTGGGAATTTAAACTCCATTTGTTTTATCAGTTAAATAGACTTGCTAATATTCTTGTTAGTTTTTCCTAACAATGTAACTTTTTGCTCATTACTCACAATAATTCAGAGTTTATACAAGAAGCATCTATTCTAACAATAAAGTGAGAACAATCAACTGTGCCTCTGGGTTGCTTGAGGCACATGCCATTTAGAATGACTTGAAAGGAATAATGACCTTCTGGGACCTTGACATTAATCATACAATCTGAATGAAATAGACCTCTTTGAAAAGCCCTATATTTGTCCAATATTAGAAAGTAACCTTCTTGTAAGACTGTTAGAGCTCAGATCTCCAGTGACTTGGCATCTTCATTCTGTCGAGAGGCCAAGTGCAAAATGGTAACAGATAAAATCCTAACTTTGTTGTTTATAAAATACTTTGAAGTATAAAAAAAAAATACTTTTTCTTAATACTTGAAGGAATTAAAAAATAAGAAAGAAGTTAGCTAACACATTCACTAACCTGTAAATATAAAGAATCTTTATAAAAATGTAAAATATGACATAAAATATGCTATATTTGGATTTTATGTTAAGATTCAATGGTTAAGAGCACTAGCTGATCTTCTCAAAGACACAATTTTAGTTTGCTGAACCCAAGTTAGCTGGCTCACTAATATTTTGTAACTCAAGATTTAGAAGTTTCACACATCTTGTCTCCCTCCTTTAAGTTATTGTATTCCTTGTATCTGGAAAATTTTACTAAAATTACTTTAAAATCTGTTTGTGTAATTCAAGTTAATCTTTTGACCTAGAACTCCATGATGTTACCCTGTCAGGAAACGGTATCTCTTTCTCTTAGAATTTATCTAGTATTTGTACCCAAGACCACACAGAGTACACTATGATTTGCATAGTTTATGTCACATTTAAAAATTTTAAGTATCATATGTAAAACATACATTATTGTTTGTATTAATTTTGTGACCTGTCAGGGAGAAAAAAGAACAACAAGTAACAAATAACATTTAGGCCCTCGGTATTTTCCTATATATAGCACATAATTTAAGTAAAGTGTTTAATTTCTTAGGGTCTTTTTATTTTACACATAAAATTTTGCTATTAGTAATTATCTCATGTTACATTTTCAAAAATAAATTTCAGTAATAGAAGTTATCCCATTCCCAAGAAATAATGGAATTATTTCAGATATTTAAGACATCACTGGTCTTTGAGAACTGCTATGATTTTGGATGAGCTGAATTATACCCATCATCTGCTGTTATATAAATCTTGGTCTTTTATGAAATGGTTTTGTAATCTGATGATACTTTGGGAGGTGTTGCTCAATTGAAGTTCTTTAGGGTATTAAGAGTGTTCAGTAGTTTCCATGAGAGTCTGAGTTTTATTAAAAGATTTTCATTTCATTTCCATATGTGTATTTGGCCCATAAATGCTTGCAGATACATAGACACATGATTCACATGCACATACATCATAAATACACACACAAACATCTTTCCTTCTTTTTCACTATTGATTATACAACTGAATTTTATTTCTCAACAATTCAAGATATACCTTAATTTCAACATAAAGAAGAAAGAGTTACATAAAAGGATATCTGCTGTCTGTAAACTTCTGCATGGATTTTGTTTTCTAAAGTGTTCAATTAATATTTAAAAACACATTATCTGCTTATACTGGGTATTTTTCATATGGATTATTCTCAATGTATGTTCTATCATTTAAGAATTCAAGTATTCTAAATATAAATATAAACTTTGTATTCCTTTTCCAGCAGATATTTTTAATTCTTTATAAAATGAATTTGCATATTTAAAATATCTTTTGTGCATGATTCCTGCAGAGGCATGCATACATAGCATAAAACACAGAGGATAATTTGCAGCAGACAGTTAGGACTCTTCTTTTATCACAGAAGTCTCAAGGAATTTAGTTGTTCAGTCATGGTTCTAAGGCTTTTACCAGCTGAGGAATCTCACCAGCCCTCCAGCAGAAATATTCAATGTTTTTTTTTTTTTTTTTTTCCCATAAAAATAACACTTTTCATTTAATTAAATTAAGCTTTTTATGACTTAGAATTTATAAAATCAAGTGTTTTGCACTCCCATTTCAATTGTAACACCTAAAAAAAATTATGTGGCTACTGTTTATGTGGCTACTGCTATAGATTGCTTTTACTATATTTAAATGTGGGCCTTGAATTCCTGATTTTTCCAAGTCTTTTATCATGTAGGTGTGTTGGATTTTATCGAATGCTTTCTCAGCATCTACTGAAAAGATAATATGATTTTTTTGAGTTTGTTTATATAGTGGATTACATTGGTAGATTTCTGTATACTAAGTCATCCCTGAATCACTGGGATAAAGCCTAGATTATCATGATGGATGAATATTTTGTTTAGATTTGTGAGAATTTTATTGAGTATTTTTGCATAGATATTCATAAGGGAGATTGGTCTCAAGTTCTCTTTCTTTGTTGGATCTTTGTGTAATTTAGTTATCAGACAAATTGTGGCTTCATAGATCAAAATATGTAGAGTACCTTCTGTTTCTATTTTGTGAAATAGTTTGAGGAATATTGGTATTAGGGTTTCTTTGAAGAGATGATAGAACTCTGCACTAAACCCATCTGGTCCTGGCTTTTTTTGGTTGGGAGATGATTAATGACTGTTTTATTTCTTTAGGGATATGGAACTGTTTAGCTCATTAATCTGATCCTGACTTAACTTTTCTACCTGGTATCAGTCTAGAAAATTGTCCATTTCATCCATGTTTTTGAGTTTTGTTGACTTATAGCCTTTTGTAGTAGGATCTGATGATGTTTCGAATTTTCTCATGTTCTGTTGTTATATCTCCCTTTTCATTTCTGATTTTGTTAATACTCTCCCTGTACCCTCTAGTTAGTCTGACTAAGGGTTTATCTATCTTGTTGATTTTCTCAAAGAAACAGCTCCTGGTTTGGTTGAGTCTTGGAATAGTTCTTTCTGTTTCCACTTGATTGATTTAAGTCCTGAATTTGATTACTTCCTGCTGTCTACTCCTCTTTTTTGAATTTGCTTCCTTTTGTTGTATATCTTTTAGGTGTGCTGTCAGGTGCTAATGTATGCTGGATCCAGTTTTGTTTTGGAAGTACTCAAAGCTATGAGTTTTCCTCTTAGAACTGCTTTCATTGTGTCACATAAGTATGCTGTGGCTTCATTTTCATTAAACTCTGAAAAGTCATTAATTTCTTTCTTTATTTCTTCCTTGACCAAGTAATCATTGAGTAGATTGTTGTTCAGCTTCCATGTATATGTGGGCTTTCTATTATTTCTGTTGTTATTGAAGATCAGCCTTAGACCATGGTGATCTGCTAGGGTGCATGGGATTATTTCAATATATTTGCATCTGATGAGGCCTGTTTAGTGACTGATAATGTGGTTAATTTTCGAGAAGGTACCATGAGTTGCTGAGAAGAATGTATATTCTTTTTCTTTAGGATGAAATGTTCTATAGATATCTGTTTAATCCATTTGTTTCTTAACTTCTTTTAGTTTCATTTTGTCTCTGTTTAGTTTCTATTTCCAGGATCTGGCCATTGGTGAGAACAAGGTGTTGAAGTCTTCTACTATTATTGTGTAAGATGTAATTGGTGCTTTGAGATTTACTAAAGTTTCTTTAATGAATGTGGATGCCCTAGCATTTGGAGCATTGATGTTCATAATTGAGAATTTATTTTGGTAAGTTTTACCTTTGATGAATAAGAAGTATCCCTTTTTATCGTTTTTGAGAACTTTAAGTGGAAAGTTGGTTTTACTCTATATTAGAATGGCTACACTTGCTTTTTTCTTGGGACCATTTGCTTGGAAAAATTGTTTTCCAGCCTTTTATTCTAATGTTGTGTCTCTCTTACTCCTTTAATTGGTTGCAGCAAAAAGTTGGGTCCTCTTTATATAACCAGCCTGTTAGTCTATGTCTTTTATTTGGGAATTGAGTCCATTGATATTAAGAAATTTATGGAAAAGTTTTTGTTTCCTGTATTTTTGTTGTTTGAGTTGGAATTTTGTTCATGTGGCTATCTTCTTTAGGTTTGTTGAAAGATCAATTTCTTGCTTTTTCTCCAACTTAGTTGCCTTCTTTTTGTTGTAGTTTTCCCTTTATTGTCCTTTGAAGGACTGGATTTGTGGAAAGATATTGTGAAAATTTGGTTTCATCATGGAATTCCTTGATTTCTCCATCTATGGTAATTGAGATTTTTGCTTGGTATAGTAGTCTGGGCTGGCATATGTGTTCTCTTAGGGTCTGTATGACATCTTCCCAGGGTCTTTTGGCTTTCATAGTATCTGGGGAAAAGTCAGGTGTAATTCTAATAGGTATACCTTTATATATTACTTAACCTTATTTCTTTACTGCTTTTAATATTCTTTTTTTCTTTGTTTTATGCATTTGTTATTTTGATTATTATGTGCCAGGAGGAATTTATTTTCTGGTCCAAACTATTTGAGTTCTGTAGGCTTCTTGTATGTTCATTGGCATCTCTTTCTTTAGGTTGGGAAAGTTTTCTTTTATGATTTTGTTGAAAATATTTACTGTTCATTTAAGTTGGAAATCTTCCTTTTTGTCTATACCTCTTATCCTTAGGTTTGGTCTTCTCATTGTGTCCTAGATTTCCTGGATGTTTTGGGTTAGGATCTTTTTGCATTTTGAATTTTCTTTGATTGTTGTGTCAATGATTTCTATGGTATCTTCTGCACCTGACATTCTCTCTTCTATCTCCTGTATTCTGTGGGTTATGCTTGCATTAATGAATGGCTCCTGACTTGTTTTACAGGTTTTCTATTTCCAGAGTTGTCTCCCTTTGTTATTTCTTTATTTTTTCTACTTCCATTTTTAGATCCTGTATGATCTTGTTCAATTATTTCTCCTGTTTGGATAAGTTCTCCTTTATTTCTTTAATTCATTTCCTTCTTATAATCCTCCATCATCATCATAAGAAGTGACTTTAGATCCATATCTTGCTTTTCTGGTGTTATGCTATATCTAGGACTTGCTATGTTTTGAGTGTTTGTTTCTGATGATGCCAAATATCCTTGGTTTCTGTTGCCTCTGTTCTTATTCTTGCTTCCTGCCATCTGATTATCTCAAGTGCTTACTGCCCTCAATATATCTGATTGGATGCTGTCCTTCCTGTAATCCCAGTTGAGTTAGCTATCTCTGTTATCCTATGATTCTGGGTTCCTATGATCCTGAGATTCTGGGTGTGTCAGAGTTCTTGGCAGTCAAGCTTCCTCTGAGACCCTGGTATGACCAACAACCTGGGATTCTGGGATCCTAAGATTCTGGAATCCTATGATCCTGGGCATGTGAGAGTGCCTGGAAATAGTACCTCCTCTGGGAACCATGGGGCTGTATGCTGTGTTCAAAACCAAGGTAGACCAGTGCTGACCATAAGGAACTTGAGCTGCTGGTCTGGTGAGGCTCCTCTGTCCCAACTCCTGCTGGTCCCAGCCTCTCATGATTGTTTTGGAACAGATGTTGCATTCCACTCATCAGTTATCTAAAATTCTCAGCATGCTAGGGTGCCTCAGGCATGGAATGTCCTGTGGGGACTGTGGGACCATCCTAAGATTTTGCACCCAAGGTGGCCAGGAGCTTGATGGTTTTTCATACATTGAACCATGCTTGCATTCCTGGAATGAATCCTTCTTGTTATTGCAGATGATGTTTTTGATGTATCCTTGGATTCATTTTGTGAGTATTTTTCCTATGGGAAATTTATCTGCAATTATTTTCCTTTACTGGGTTTTATATTGTTTAATGGGTACTGTAGTCTCTTTTAACAAGTTTGACAATGCTCCTTCTGATTTCATTTTGTGGAATTGAGTAGTATAGGGAGTATACATATTGGCTCTTATAATGTGTGGTAATATTCTGAGATAAGACTATCTGAGCCTTGGTTGTATTTTGTTTGTTGTTTGTTGTTTTTGTTTTTTTGTTTGTTTGTTTTTTGTTTTTTTGTTTTTTTCGGAGACAATTAATGATTGCATCTATATCTTTAGGGATTACAGGACTCTAGCTTGTTTTCCTAATCTTAACCTAACTTTTGTAATTGTGATCTATCAAGAAAAATCATCCATTTCTTTTAGATTTTCCAATTTTGTAGAACACATACTTTTGAAGTAAGATATGATCCTTTGGAGATCCTCTGGGCCTGTTGTTATTTCTCCCTTTTCCTTTCTTATTTTTGTTAATTTGGATGTTGTCTCTGCCTTTTTTTTTTAGGTAGATTAATAGTTTGTCTATCTTGTTCCTTTTCTCAAAGAATTATCTCCTAGTTTCATTGATTCTTTTGTTTTCTTTGTTTATAATTTATTAACTTCAGCCCCGAGTTTGATTATTTCCAGCAGTCTGTTTCTCTTGAGTCTGGTTTTGTCTTTTATTCTATTGATTTCAGATGTGCAGTTTAGTTGCTATTATGAGATCCATCCAGTTTCAATAGATACACATAGCAGACCTGCCATCTTCCTTCAACTATCTTGGAGCCTCAGACTATGTTTGTTCACAGACAGGGCCCTAACATAACTGCCTGCTGAGAGGCTACATCCTGTAGCTCACCAAAACAGACACAGAGATCCACAGCCAAAAAGTATACATACCCCTGAAAGTCTTGTGGAAGAGTTAGGGGGAGGATTTAAGAAATTGCAGGAAGTAGGGACCCCACAAGGAGCCAAACACAGACAAATTACTTGGACCTTTTGGGACTCAAAAGGACTGAACCACTAAGCAAAGAGTATACAAAGATTGCAACTGACCCACAAATGCTGCAAATGTGCAGCTTGGTCTTCATGAGAGTCCCCAAACAACAGGAGCAGCAGTTTACCGTAACTCTGATGCTAGCATGTGGATCATATTCTCCTAACTGGTTAGTCAGGACTCAGTGGAAATAATGTGTCTAGTTCTGCAGTGACAGGGTACATGTGAGTGAGGGACTGGGAGGAGGGGGCTGTGATCATCTTATAAGGTGAATAAATAAACTAATTAATGAAAAAACAGAAAAAAATTAATGTCAACTTGTAGTGTTGAGGATTTAGTGGCTTGTGTATTGGCCCTAAAATTTTGAGCCTTTAGAAGAGTAGCGTATCATGGCAAGCATGGGTATACTGAAGAAGTCTGTTCATATTAAGATAACCTGGAAGCAATAAGTGAAATGAGGGGTTAGAGTCTTCAAATTCCCACTCAAGGACATGGTTACAGTAAAGTACCTTGTTTAATTGTGACCCACTTTCTAAAGTTTTCAAGAACTTCTAACTACCAAGAGTTCCACTTAATGCCATCTATGACATGCCATATACAAGTATGTATTTACATCCATCAACACACACACACACACACACACACACACACACACACACACACACACATATTACAACTTTTAGAAAACAATCCAACACATAGTACCACTTCAAATACATTGCATAAGGCATATTATATACCATATACATTCTAGTGTTTTTCTATACTTAATAAAGATATTATCAGTCAATGATTCAATGAAGTTACAAGAATACTTTCTTAAATGCATGAATACAGAAAGTCTTATCCCAAACCCAAATAAACTGGACTTGGTACCAGTTCCTCTATTTCCTAGAAGAACTAGCCCAGAAGACAACATTCCTGAAAATATTGAACATTCACATCATAGAGCATAAAGAACCAAAACAATAACTAAACTAGAAATATCCCTCTTGCTCTCTTGCTTTCTGGAAGCACTATTGTAAGGTTCAGAGCCTATTGATAGAGAAGCACTATGATCTGAGATCAGAGCTGAGTTTGATCAGATATGGTATAATATTCAATTCCTTGAATGAAATATGTTCATTTGGAGTATAATGGTTCAAATAACCAGTGATATTCACCATTTTCTTATTATATTTATGACCTACACTACAAAAGATAATATGTTCTTGGCAGTATAGAATGGAGTAAAATCTTAAATTTATGACTAGTCACACATAGTTATTACAGAGTTCTATAGTGCAAATCTGCTACCAAATGCCCCTGTAGCAAACTAATTTGTAAACTGTCATATTTTTAAGTATATAGTAGTGAATTTCTCAGTCTGGCCAGAGAAGCCAGAGGAGCATCTCTTTCTTTTTCTTTCTTTTTTCTTTTTTTGTCATTTAATTGATTTACATTTCAAATGTTGTCCTTTTTCCCAGTTTCCCCTCCAAAATAACCCTATCCCCCCATTCCCCACTTGCCTCTATGAGGGTGTTTCTCCACACACTCACCCACTCCTGCCTCAGCTGCATAGCATTCCTCTATCCTGGTTCATGAAGCCTACACAGGATCAAGGGATACCCTACTCCGTGATTCCAATAAGGCTATCCTCTGCTACATATGGAGCTGGAGCCTTGGGTAACCCCTGTGTACTCTGATTGGTGGTTTAGTCCCTCGGAGCATTGGAGGGTCTGGTTGGTTGATATTGTTTTCCTTCCTATGATGTTGCAAGCTCCTTGACTTCCTACAGTTCTTGCCCTAACTTCCCCATCGGTGTCTTTGCACTTAGTTGAATGTTTGATTATGTATATCTGCCTCTGTACTGGTCTGGCTCTGGCAGAGCTTCTCAGGTAACAGCTATACTGGGCTCCAAGTATACTGTCAGTAAGCACTTCTTGGCATCAGCAATAGTGTCTGGGTTTGGTGTCACCAGATGGGATGGATTCCTAGGTGGGGCAGACACAGTAGTGTCTGGATGGCGTTTCCTTCCGTTTCTTGTCCACTCTTTGTCCCTGCATTTCCTTTTGACAGGAGGAATTCTGGATTAATATTTTTGAAGTGTGTGGGTTGGGTGGCCCCATTCCTCAAGTGGGAGCTGTCTATCCACTGGATATGTTCTCTACAGGTAATATCTCCCCGTTGTGGGGTATTTTGGCTAAAGTCCTCCCTATTGGGTCCTGGGAACCTCTTGGGTCCCTGGCATCTGGGGCTTTCTAGTGGCTACCCCCAGTTCCCCTTCCCCCACTTCTATATACCTACTTTCAAATTCCTGACCCTCTGCACTTCTCCCCCATCTCCAAAAGAGGGGCCAGTTCAGAGAAGTAAATTTTTGTAGTAGGTGATTGTCAATATAGGAACTCATAACTGGTCAAAGAGCTGGAACTAAATAGATAGTTAATTTGTAACCCTAAACACAACATCAATGTTGTTCCCGTTTTAGGCCACTGGATCACTATACAAAGGAGGGTAGAAAGACTGTGGAAGGAGAAAGATACGGAGGTTGGTCATGTGATGCTATCTTCTGGATAGGGCATATTTGGCCAAATTATAAACACATTGCGTCTACAAGTGCCTTTCCAGAGCCAGAAAAAGAAGAGATGGGTAGAGATAGTGGGTAAGAGGAAGAATACATAATAAGTAGAAAGGTTTGTAGCAGGAAAGCAATGGTATCAGGGATACTAATACATTCCTTACAAAGAAGATATCATCAAAAAGTATTTAATTTAAATAAAAACTTTTGGACATATCAGAAATTGTGTGAATATCAAATGTCTATATACATCACTTTCATGTATTGGCAAAATATATACTCAAAGCACTAATTGCATGTTATTGGGTCATTATATCGATATAAACAGATGAAAGTTCTTGGAACCTGTCTAGTTTCCACCCTTCCCTGAAAATCTCACTTTCAAATTCTCGCATAATTGTTTTGATTTGTGACCCACTGTGTTCCTAGACTCACAGGTTTAGACCTATTTTCCGGATACTAGAGGGCTCATTAATGGATGGTTAAGGTAATACCTGAAAACTTTGTTCTTTCCCAGAATCTAACAATCATTTAGTCAATTGTTTATCAATAAGTATCTCTGAGTTTTTGCTTCACTTATGAAAGGTTCAGTTGTGCATAAACCAACAAAAGTAACCATCACATCGGTTGTGAGTTCATGACTACAGTGGTTTAGTCATGCACAAAGAATGGTATTTTATCAATCTTCTATCTTCCGGCTCTCACTTTCATTTGACCCTTTCTTCCACAATATCAACTAAATTGTAGAGTGGGGGATATTAATGTTTTGTTTACGTATGGACTCTCAACATTCACTTATTCAAAGATTTGTAGGAAGCCTGAGTTTCTCTATTAGTTGTTCAATGTAAAGACTAGATTTTATTATTAAAGATGAGAGCAATTTCTATGAATAATTATAAAAATAAACATTAAAAGTCAGTCTGGTGTTATTTCAATTTATTTTTCAACATTAGTGAACTCCTAGTTTGGACTACTGATCCCTACATATGGACTCTTATTATGTTTTATAGTACCAGTTATAATTTACTATGTAGTGGCCCCCAAATCCAATTAGAAAACTGTAGTTGCCACAATAATAGTTGTGCCAATAATAGTTGGGCTCGTTTATCAGGTTATTTTATACTTCATAAAATTCACAGCTGTGTAAGACAATTTGTGCCTTTTCTCTCACATTTGCCTGTATTACACCTTTTGTGACTTTCTAAATAAAATATTTGTACACTATGTATTTATTTATTGCATTTAGGGAAATGCATACCAAGAATCGTGGTATTCATAGCATGATGTGTGTGTGTGTGTGTGTGTGTGTGTGTGTGTGTGTGTGTCTCACAGAAAAATTTGTGAGACTCATTCTTTCCTTTTACCATGTAGATGCCGATGATTGTATTTAGGTCATTAGCTTCACCAAAAGTAGCTTTCACCTCTTAATCATCTTGGTGGCTATATGCATATGCAGACTTATTCTACATTATATGCGGCAAACATGACATACCTAAAACACTTTTCAAAACAAAGATGTGTGAAAATGATTTATTTAATATTTGAATTAGTAGAAATTATTAATGTATTAACAAAACTTGGTCTAATTAAAACTTAATAAAGAAGAAAATAGATGGGGACTTTGACATGTTATCTCAGCACTTGAGTATACTCGGGTCCGAAAAATTTTCAAGCTATGTCTTCCAGTTGTTACATAGGTTGAACCAAAAGAGATAGTCTAATTAAATGTGATGTTTGAAATTATGAAATAAATAGGGAAAAATACGAGACATCATGAACAATGAGAGACAGGCCAAACACTTAGCTAATATAAAATCAAGTTTTACTTTCATTTCTTAAAAAAAAAAAAAATGCTTGAGAACATATGTTTTTTAGCTGGACATGATTTTTATTTGGATTATATTTACATTTTTATTTACATTTTAAATGGTCAAAATTCAAATCATGTCCATTTTGTCTCTTAATGAAATGATATTTATGGACACAGCAAACAGGGCAGCAGAAGTAGTCTCAGGATTTTAACATCTGTTTTCTCAGATTTTTACCCTGTATAGTAAGGAAAGCAACTTTGCCTATTAATGTCACTTTATTTCCTCAAATAAAGGGATGAGATGAAAGATGTACCCAGTCTGTGGAAAGATAGGCTTCCACTGAGCACAGAACATTTTCTTCTATGTTCTAACTACTTCTAGGCCTCAGCCTGGATGCTTCTAGCTTTTGTGCAATTCATCTTCCAAGCTGGAGTACACAATTCAGCTTCTATTGGTTTCTGACTGAATTGCTCAGTCTGACCTCATATTAACTTTGGAAATATGCTCTCATCCCCTGGCTTCTTTGTATTCTCAGGCTCCTTCTCTCTTAACTTATGCCTGGCTTGTTCTCTCTGATACTTTTATCTGTACACTTGGTCTGCTAAAACTGCCATACATACTCACCACCCAGCACACGTCAACTTTTTCTCTCTCTGCTCTTAAGTGGAATCTCTTCCCTGTGGTGTTCTCATGTGAGTTGGATGTATTCTATCTATGACTCCCAAATCTTTCTCTCATTCATCCCTTTGTCTTCTCAATTGGATGCTACTTTTACAAACTGGGTGCTTCCTTCTACAAAGTAAACTTTCTTTGATTGTTAGGGATTAAATGTGTTGAATAAGTGTTTGCCTGTGTTCCAGCAAGATCATGCAGCAATTCAAGGTGAGTCTGCACAGTGCCTATAGACCATAACTGTGACTGTGGCTCCTTGTCAGAGCAGTCAGGATGCTGAATGAAAGTTATTCTACATTTGCACAGTTGCATAAGCACAATAATGCTTACACTCCACATTCATTTCTTAAACACACCTAAACAGAAATAGTTGACCTATGGTCTTCTTATTGATCCTCAGGTCATTTTATTGATCTTTCAACATTGCTAAAGTATTTGAATTTAAGTGCCCAGTATAATTAGTTTCTGCCCTGAAAGGTACATTTCACTCATATTAACTGAAATTCTTTTCTCAGTACTTGTTTTTGATTTCTTCAGAAATGGCAGCACTATCAAAAGTAAACTACTTAAATCTTGCTTTATTAATAAACCCATTTACTGCAATTTATATAAATTTAATAGTATTTAACATAGTTATCTATACACCCAAATTATCTTAATAAATTTCTACATTTAAAAATATCTACATATATTTATAATTTAAACTAGCTATAGAATTTTAAGCCAATTTAGATTACTCAAAATCCAAGTGATATATTCATTTATATAATGTTAAAATTATTTTTGAATTTTCAGTCCAAAATTATATTCCTATTACAATAATGTAATTGCTGAATAATATAAAATATATTGGATTATACTTTAAAAAGTCTAAGATAGTTTTATACTGTATATACTCTACGTAGAAAATTTTAAGAATATTAACAACACTTGACTGTAACTCAAAAATCCATTGATAATATTCAAAAATAGTATCTGGCAGAAAGAAATTATTTCATAATAGATATGAGAACATTATTTTAAACACATATATCTTTGTAATTACTGTAACTGACTTGACTAAATCTTTAAATGTTATTGCAAATTAAATGTTAGTGATTATTTATTTTTGAAGAATTTCATTGGTAACATTTATAGAAGATTCCCCTTAAAGAGAAATATTATAAAACTGTTCTAACTTTAAGGGGCTATGAAATATTTTTTCATAAGTAATTTACAGTCAATTGTATTCATGATCATTTATGATAAATTTTGGTTATAGGATGTTTCTTAATTTCTTTGGAAATATTTAGGATCTCTCCAACATCTACCTTTCACATACAAAAGAATGTAAGGGCCTTTGATCCCTGTAACAGGGATCCTATTCTCTTTGTGCAGATGGTCATTCTTAGATTTCACTTTGGCTCATTCCTTTTCCTCTAGCTGTGCTGACTACCTCTCTTTCCCACTTTCCCACAGTGGCTAAGGAACTTTTTTTTTTTTTTTCTTAACATCTGTTTCTTCTTCTTTTTTTTTTTTTTTTTTTTTTTTTTCATTTTTAAAAACTGAATAATGTCAGTTTAAAGCATACTCACCCTCTTTCCCCAATTCCCCCATTATTCCATATCCACCAAGAGCTCTCCATAGCAATTATTATTTGAATTTTTCTTTTCTCACCAAATCTTGGTAGTGTTACCTGATTATTCTTGGGGGAAATGGAGCAGATCCTGCCTTGGACTGTGTGCTTAACTTAGAGGTGGTGGAAAGAATCCCGAAAGAAATATATGCGAGAAAGAATCAGAAGATAATATAAAAACAGTGTTTTCCAGACACAATTAGGGAGCTGAATATATGAAAGGATAGCTAATGGGACAATTTAGGAACTCTTGGCTTTTATATACATGGTCTCTGTCTCTCTGTCTCTGTCTCTGTCTCTGTCTCTCTCTCTCTCTCGATTTCTAAGTAGTAGATTAATGATCAAATTTATCCTATTTTTGAACTTTTTCGTCAGTGGATCATCCTCGGTGAGGCTCAGCTGGGCACTTTACTCTTTCAAACATATAATCCTGCTTATTCTGATGAGAAACATTTGACATATTATATATCTCCTTTTACATTTGATAAGCATATTAAACATCTGTTTTGCTTACTGTTTTTTATAAGCCTCAATACTAAAAAAGTCTTTTCATAAAATTATATATATATATATATATATATATATATATATATATATATATATATCAGTGGTAAGTTTTGAGTATTCTGAACATGGTGTTCATTGACTTCCATTAAAAATGAATAAACACAATTACTAACTATAGAACAATTTCCAATCTGCATAAATGAGATAATGTGTAAAATTTCAGGTTGGAAGAGAAATTTTAAAAAATTAAAAAGAATAGGTATTCATAATGTTAATGCTACCAATTTCATTATCTTTGTTCAGTAAGCAATAATTCATGTATTTCTACTGTTGAATATAAAAATTCATGAGGTAAACAATTCTAAGTGTGACTATTCTCATTGAAAATAACATTTTAACTTTAAATAGTTAATTTAGTAGTACTACAGTTTAAGATATACATAATAGCTATATAAAATATACTTCATTCCCGTTTTAAATTTGAAGTAATTGTGTTAAATTTCTTTCCTAATTACCTACTTTATAGGATTTACTCCAACTGTTGATTGTTACTCATTCTTACCAATGAAAAAGTCTCAGAACAACTTTAAATACAAGCCAATTTACATGGTTTGAAAGATTTTATGATTGTAAATAAATTGTATGAATTCATTATAACCATTACAATTAAAGACATATGCATATGATGTATAAAAGAGTGATAATAGTAAGATTAATTTATCTTTTTATGTTCCTATTTACATGTCAATTATATATTAATTAAATATCATTAATTTACAGGATTCATAAATAATCCAAACATGTAATATATCACATACATGAGACACTGAAGAAATCTGTTGTTTTTTTGCTAAGTTGAGCTTTAAAATTTATTAAATATATATATTAAAATGACCTGGCTTTGGTATTGCTTTCATGGAGTTACCCCTTGAAAAATGCAAGTTGAAAGCATCAGTGTTCTTGAGAAAAAGAACAAAGGACTCTGTGAGCACGAAGAACAGAACAGCACGGTGAGATTGAATAATTATGGCAGCAAATGTCAAATATAGTCAGACATCTCTTGGTTTGAGCACAGAGTAAAGTCATTTAGTAGCTCCTAAAACCCAAGTGTACACATCCAGGTCACACTGAGTGATTGCAGTGTCACCAAGAGAAAACAAGCCGAGATGCATTGCAGTCAGACTCCAGGGCAGGGAACCCCACAGGTCTTTGCGGACAATGTGGTTACAACTGAAATTTATATGAAAGCCGTAGGCAGGAAGAAAAACTCAATTTTTCCTGAGTAAAGTTGGAAATTGGTACTACTCATATGAATTCTCAGTCATCCTATTAGATCTAACCACATTTTTTTTTATCCTCTCAAAAGACTAAACCAGGCATCCTGCAAAAGAATGGCTTGAGTATGAATTTTAAGGATTCATTAAAGTACTATTCCTCAATTTTACAGCATTCAGATCTCTTCAGCTGCTTGGCTACCGTTTTGTAAAAATTCAATACATAAAGATTTTGAAGTCGATAGTGAGAAGTAAATATGAGAAGTTGTAATATTATTTTCCCTATTTTTATTATGAATAACTACCTACATATAGTCAAGAATTTGAATGTATTTTGTAGAAGTTAGTTTGTTCATATCTTATTAATTTTAGCTTGCCATATTATATTTTGATGAAGAAAATATATAAGGTTTATATAACAAGTAAGTTGTATTGGAAGAAATGTGACTTTTTCTTACTTTTTTGTGAATATAGCTGCGACCTTGGCTTCCAGGAAAGACACAAAATTAAAACAGAATGGAATGTGTGGAAATGAACACACGAACGCAAAAGAGCTACAAAATATCTGCATATATTGTCTTCAGACCCAACATTACTGGAATGATTAAATAAAGCTACATAACATTACTGTAATATCTGACAGGTCAACAGTGAAAATAAAGAATCTACTAAGTGACTTGAGGGAGGCAAAGTTGTTTAATGAGCTACACCAGGCTTCTCAGTAGACTTCGTGAACACATTAGTACGTTCCTTTGAGCAGACTTACATAGCGTTAGGCCTTTTGTAATTTGATGGAAACTTAAGACAAATGGTTTTGATACCAGAAAATAACTTATATCAGAAGAATGCCTGAAGTTAGTAACAATTTACAGTGTCAAGCATATCCAGAAGCTGTGAATAGTTCAGAAAAACCATGAAATCAGTAAAAGATACAACAAAGTGGTTACTGAAGCATATTGATCAAAACAAATACAAAGCTCTGATCCTTTAAAATAGAATTTAATTGTAGTGTTTATGTTAGTGTCACTGGGTATATAAAACATCAACAACAATAAGTAAATGAACTTGAAATTGCAGAGATTGTGATATTTCTTTGAATTAAATATTTTTGAGAAACTGATAAATACACAATAAGTCACTATGTATTTGTGCCATGTTAAATGAAATCATGAGGCTTAAATTCACATTATAGATAATGCCATCACAGAATACATTTAAATATTATTTTCTCTGGTTCTAGTGTTTATTTGCAGCATTTACTGTTAGGTATTGAAAGATGGTTGCCAACACATTCTTTCATGCAAGTGACATGACCTTGACCATACACACAGACTGCTTCACTTAAAGAATAAACATATTTTCTACATTTACAATTGAAATTAATTTCTATTGACAAAGGATATTCACCTGTGAACATGGAAATAGATATAAGAGTGTTTAATGAATTCATACTTATGATTGTTTCACAGAGATTCTTCAGAAATATGGAGTGGGAAAAAAGGTTAATCAACCATGACAAATTACTATGTCTTAATTCAATTAAAAAATATAGTGAATGATTCTTAACTAACTTATTTGATCTAGAAAGCATTTTACCCAGGGATCAGTGTTTTATATCATGGTATGTACAACCATCTAATTCTCTATTGATTCATTTTCAGGTTAATTAATAATTTTATCAAATTTACAGGATGTTTTAAAGTTAAAAGCTCAGAATTGGCATCAAAATAAATCACATACTGTATGTGTTGTGATGGAATTCATGATTAGTACAGTATAAGAAGAGAGTACTAAAAATAAATTGAGATTCATTTATTCAACAAAGCTCCTAAACCTGTGTCATCACTCCCTTTCAAAATGTACTCTGCATGTTTTTTCTTCTTCATCCTATAAATAAAATGGGGAAAGTTAATAATGGAACATGGAAACACCTTGCAATAAATGTCCACAAGCCCAACTCATTTACCTTAAGCCTTTCAGCTTATTCAGATTGTGTGATCCAACCATTTTTGTCACTGGAATTTTACACTCTAAGGCTCATTCCTTCTGTATGAACAAAAAGAAAATCTCTACATTCATCACTTAATCATGGAATGTACAAAAGGCAGTCTCTGATTTGTCTACCATTTGTTACATGGAAGCACTGTCTTACTCATGATACCCATAATAAGTCTGAGAATACATAGAGTACTTTGTTAACATGCTGTTTTATATTTCATTCCAAAACAAAATAAAGATCTCACATATGATCTCTGGGGGAGTTTTAGAATACATAGGGATTTAGATACATGTCTATTCACCTCTCAGAATATCATATGTTTTCATGTGATGCTAAATTCCCACAGTCCATAAACACTGTGAGATAAGGATTTTCCAAACGTCACATACCATCTGCTTTCATATATTTCTACAAGGTATGATATTGTTAGTAATTCACAGGTATGTGTGCAAAACCTACATTGCAAGTAGTTAATATACTCACTCCTTTTAAAAATGACAATTTTATGCTTTAAAAATCTGTATGCCAAAATTGGCTTATAAATTTAGGGTTTATTAAGAGAAATTCTGAGGAGGAAGGTGTGTTACTTAACAATGGGTGACAAAGGTATATCCTTATTATGTCACAGGTCTGAAGTCTGTGTAAGTAACAGAATCATCAACAACCAAGGTATCTAAGAACAATGTTAGCATGCAAAGCACATCTAAAAAACCATATTATTTTCTGAGCCAAAATTGTTTTAAAGAAGTTGCCTGGCAGGCAGAAACTGGCTGGATTCTGTGCAACAAGACCTTGAGGCATTTGCCCTGAATGGAATGCTTTGCAACTTACTTAAGTAGATTTTACTAAAAGTGCTCAGAGTTTCACATTTTCATAATCACCCAGAGAACCTTCAGAAGAAGAAGAGAGTTGGTCACTAGTGTCTGCCCTCAGGTTTCACTCTGCTGGAAACTTTACTTTGTTAAGTACATTATGTAAGACAGTGTCTTTCTAAGTCTCTAAATACTACTCCTTTTGTTTGGAAAGTACATACTTACCAAGTCTCTTTGTGACATTATAATTCTCTTCACTACATCCATTTTATAGTTTTCAACATCTGTGCTGTTACAAGAGAAAACAAAGTGCTCTTTGAATGCTTCAGGCGTGGAATTCCAGTGTTTGTATTCTGCTCTCAGCTGCTAGTTGGCTAACCTAGTATGCTCATGTATGAGGGTTTTCAAATTTTAGAATAGCAAACTTTTTCCAAAACAACCCATTGTTGCTTACTCTCAAGTGATAAAACTATTGCATAGACCAGCATATTCCAATATGCCTTCTACTTATTACTATGTATTATTCATGTCAATTTTTATAACTGTAGAGATGTAACGTGCCAGATTTATCAACACTTAATAACATTTTTTTTTCCTTTTTGGATTTATTTTATTTTCTAAGTGTGTGTGTGTGTGTGTGTGTGTGTGTGTGTGTGTGTGTGTGTGTGTTTTACTTATGTACAGAGACCACTGAAGCTAGGAAGAGGATGTGAGATGATCTCAGACTGGAGGTGTAATCTGTCCAGTGTCACATGATGTACTGTTCTCTTATTCTTTTGAAGAAGAGAATGTACTTTGAGACATCTCTTTAGCTCCCAGTCTTGGATTCTTACAAACTAGGGTTTTTTTTTTTTTTTTTTTTGTACATGAACTTAGACAAAATTCTTGTATGAGTCTTACTGTCTCTAGAAATAAGACATGGATCTAGCTTCAGTAAGGCTTTGAATGTGCCTTTCTGCCTGTGAGTTCAAAGCTAACCTGGACTGCACAGTGAGTACCAGATCTTCCTGGGCTATGTACCAAAGCTATGTCTCAATCAAACAAACAAAACAAATGAACAAGCAAAAATCAATGCTACTCATCAAACTCAGGAGAGAAAGCAGATCTATGATTCTCTAGAATATAAATCCCTGTAATGATCAGGCACCATGTATCCCATCAGACACCTAATGCAATCTAATCTTCCAGAGAGGCTTGAATTTTCTTGACCAAGAATTCCTGTCTCTGAGCCTCATTTTCTTTGCTTTAAGAAGAAGATATCCACACATGTTACATAACAACTCTTAGCAGGATCTCTGGCTCTGTGTTTGTACAATATGAAGATCTGCCTCTTTCCCTTTTCCTCTCTAGTTTCTTAGTTCAAAATCAAGCTTACCAATTTCTCACAGTCTCTGAGGACTTTGATTCTCTGGTTTGAATTATTTGCCTATGTCCCAAAAGTGCCACTTAGCACACAGTGTTCTACTGGGACATTTTAAGGCTCTAGATTCTCCAATTGCCTGTCCTCAAACTGAGAAAGGCAAGAACTGAGAAGATAAAGAGAAATAAATAGTCTTGAACACAAATTAGGATTTTTTTAACAGCCATGAGAAGATGCGTTGTTTCTAATGTACTAATTCTGTTCTGTTTCTTTTTATTTTTTCCTCATAGCATGTACATATATTAGCATGTTGTTTAGCTTCCCCTAAACACAAAGCTTCATACAGAAATTCAACTACAGTGGGCTGTCTGCATAGTGATATGAGCAAATACCAATAGAAGTGGAAAAAAATGAAAAGAGAGTTAGGGATGTCAAGAAAAATAAGTACTTGTTTAACAAATTACCCATATTGGTAAGTTTTCCAGGGAAATAAGGGTTCGGTGTGTATCACAACCTGATAATTTTCTCAGCTTAAATATAAGGAAGCTAATATTTACCTGCCTACTGTCATTATACGGTGTGTGGGGGTAGATAAAGGCACTGTCGTTGTCAACATTTCTGTAATATTGTCTGCCCTGTGCTTGGAAGAAAATACTGTTCAGGGTAACATCAAGAAAAAGTAGTATAAAAGTTCCCATCATAGAGCATTTTCGTGGGCTAGTGAGAATTAGTCAACAACAAAGAACCTGCAGTAGATTTTAATGATGTAAAACTTACAAAGCAAAGTATACAAAAGAGAAAAAAAAAAAAAAAACCCTGGAGCAAGTATTGGATTGAAGACAAATACTAGCTATAAGAACTATATAATCATTATGCCAAACAAGTTATTAAAAGGAAAAACAATATTCTATTTAAATGAAATGACTAGTATAGCGAACTCCTTCATTAGAGATCAGAAGTATCTGGCAGAGGAGTTTGAGAGTTACATTTTAATCAGCACAAGGATTCTACATCTTGTAAAGAAAAGTTAAATCATAAAGATCAATATTACAAATACATTATATGTATTTAAACTCCATTAATAATTAAGCACTTTAAAATGTATTTGCTAATGTTGTTAAATGATTTTAATTATAATCATTAAGATATACATAGCAAAATACAGAGATCTTTTTTTTTTCCCTGCATGGCTCATATGAGCTCGCGGAGTTTGAAGCATATATTATACATGGGTTACTCCCAGGATCTCTGCATACATTTTGTGGTTGTTTAGCTTGAGGTTCTTCTTAGACTTCTAACAGTGGCTATGACTCCGTTGCCTATTCTTGGTACCCGTCTTCTACTGGATTGCATTATCCAGCTTTGATGTGCCTATTCTTACTGCATTATGTTATTTCATGTTCAGTTGATATCAGTGGGAGGCCTGCTCTTCTTGGAAGGGAAATGGAAGAACATTGGATCTGAGGGAAAGGGGCAATGAGTGGGGGGATGATGGGAAGTCTTCTTGGAGGGAAGGCTGCACTTAGGATGTGTAAAAGTATCTTTTATTAGCATGATGTGAACATGCTTACGGTTGAATACACATAGCCTTTCTAGATATTTCTGAATTTTGACTAGCTGGTTAGACTAGCTCAAACACCTCTCCAAGCTGAAGGATTCAATCAGGCTTCTCTCAGTTTCTCACTGAATTGCTCGACTTGGCCTCAATTTAACTCCAATAATTTGTTCTAGTATTTTGGCTCCTTCCTATCTTCTGGCTTAAACTGCCACTGCTGACCTCAACTGAACTGGATGAATTCACTAATGAATTCATTCTCCACTGCAATGTACTTACTGTGTATATATATNTATATATATATATATATATATATATATATATATATATATATATATATATATATTTGTTGTTACAATATTTAAGATGTGCACAATTTTTAGCTTTAACAAAGAGAAGATAAAGAACAACTTCACCAATGGCCTGTGCTGAAAGATCATAAATTGACAAATGGGACCTTATAAAATTGCAAAACTTCTGTAAAGCAAAAGATACTGTCAATAAAACAAAAAGGCCACCAATGGATTGGGAAAGGATTTTTACCAATCCTAAATCTGATAGGAGACTAATATCCAACATTTACAAAGAGCTCAAGAAGCTGAACACCAGAAATTCAAATAACCCCATTAAAAATGGGGTACAGAGCTAAACAAAGAATTCTCAACTGAAGAATGCCAAAGGGCTGAGAAGCACCTTAAAAAAGTGTTCGAAATCCTTAATCATCAGAGAAATGCAAATCAAAACAACACTAAGATTCCACCTCACACCAGTCAGAATGGCTAAGATCAAAAACTCAGGAGACAGCAGATGCTGGCAAGGAAGTGGAGAAAGAGGAACACTCCTTCATTGCTGGTGGGATTGCAAGCTGGTACAACCACTCTGGAAATCAGTCTGCCGGTTTCTCAGAAAACTGGACATAGTGCTACCAGAAGATCCAGCAATACCTCTCCTGGGCATATACCCAGAAGATATTCCAACTGGTAACAAGGACACATGCTCCACTATGTTCATAGCAGCCTTATTTATGATAGCCAGTAGCTGGAAAGAACCTTGATGTCCCTTAACAGAGGAATGGATACGGAAAATGTGTTACATTTACACAATGGAGTACTACTCAGCTATTAAAAACAATGAATTTATAAAATTCTTGAGTAAATGGATGTATCTAGAGGATATCATCCTGAGTGAGGTAACCCAATCACAAAAGAAGTCACTTAATATGCACACACTGATAAGCGGATATTAGCCCAGAAACCTAGAATACCCAAGATACAAGTTCCAAAACATAAGAAAATCAAGAAAGACCAACACGTGGATACTTCATTCCTCCCTAGAATAGGGATTAAAATATACATGGAAGGATGTGCAGAGACAAAGTTTGGAGCTAAAATGAAGGGATGGACCATCCAGATAGTGCCCCACCTGGGTGGTCCATCACATAATCAGCCACCAAATGCAGATACTACTGCATACACCAGCAGGACATTGATGAAAGAATCCTGATATAGCTGTCTCCTGGGAGGCTTCCATAGTTCCTGACAAACACAGAAGTGGATGCTCACAATCATCTATAGGGCAGAACACAGGGTCCCCAATGTAGGATCTAGAGAGAGTACCCAAGAGCTGTAGGGGTCTGCAACCCTATAGATGGAACAATATGAACTAATCAGAACCCCCAGAGCTCATGTCTCTAGCTGCATATGTATTAGAAGATGGCCTAGCTGTCCATTATTGGGGAATAAAGGCCCTTGGTCTAGCAATGTTTATATGCCCCAGTACAGGGGAATGCCAGGGCCAAGTAGTGGGAGAGGGAGGGTAGGGGAGTAGGGCAGGGAGAGGATATAGGGGACTTTTGGATAACACTTAAAA